>VYZP01068408.1:50092-141580 GCA_013400635.1 Hypocryptadius cinnamomeus | reverse complement strand
CCACAGCTGCTCTGGGCACCCTCACAGGGAAGAATTTCTGCCTCATATCAGTTCACCACATTTGGTGAAGCTTTTTGTAAGTGGAAGTGTTTAGATCTGAGGTACTTGCTTACTCCATTGAATTATATAACCTGATCAGGATTTTCACTACCTCTTTTTTCCTTTGTTTGTGTTTTTAAACCCTTTTCAGAGTAGTCTCTGCAAAACATGTCCCACTTTTACACCACCACGTCATTATGTCACAAAGCATGATCCTGATCTTTATTTAGGGACAGTGGCTCCCCCAGGAATAACCAGCACCACCTGCTCACAACCAGCTGCCCAAAGATTTGCTGGACCAGCATTTCTTTCTCATTCCAGAAGCCTGCCCTGCCCAAATCAGATCACTTACATCTCCCCAGGCAAACGCTGCTGCAAACAAAATTCCATAAATAAATCCACCACAAGACTTAAATATTTATTGTTACATTCTCTCCTGAAGGATGTGTATTCTTTTACTGCAACTCCCTGCAGGTGTTGTAATCTTGATTAAGGATAATGAAATACTCTGCTGGCTTTCTGAATGCCTGAGAAAATGTATCTCATCCTAGAATAATGCAATCATGGAAGGGTTAAGGTTGGAAAAGACATCTAAGATCACTGAGCCAAACCCTTAACCCAGCATCAACATGTTCATCCCTAAACCATGTCTCCAGGAGCCACATTCACACATTTCCGAACATTTCCAGGGATGGTGACTCCAAAATCTCACAGCTCTGAGAAAACCTTATATCTACTTTTTTGTGACTGTGTGTGAGAACTTAATTATGGCGTCTATTCTTTTTGTCACTCACTGCCCCTCCCTCAAAATAAATATTGAACTTCTGATTTGAAGTTGAAGCTTAGATGGAGGTGATGGTGAACCTTTCATTGTAGGGCAATACATAAATAAATAAAGTCTAGTACACAAGCATTCTTATCACTATTTGCTTATAACTTTCTGGAAAGTTATTATCTTGAAGAGAGTTTCAGTGCTTTTCTACCAAGAATACCATACTGCCTGCTCAGCAGCAGCTCTTTACAGTATTTTTCTCTTCTGTACAATAAAAGATCACAAGAAACAAAACAAACAAACAAAAAACCCCAACAGAAACAACAAAACAAAACAAAAACCCAAACCAAATTAAAAAAACCAAAAAACCCAGTGTCCACATTTGGTTCAGTGCAGCAAAGAAAGATCCAATATTTACAGCTTTCAGTTGTAGGAACTTCAGTTCCTACTGGTTCTTCAGTGCAGTTCTGAGGGCAGCAGCAGACAGACCAACTCCTAGTTAGGCCAAGGGTCTTCTTTTCTAGTTGAAGGAGAAACACAGTCTTGGGTCTTGGCTTGTCAAAGTCTCAGGAAGGCCCTTGGGCACTGGATTGCCCCACAGCCTGCAAGGACAGCAAACGTGTTACTGCAGGACCAAGCGTGGTGCCCACGTATCTGGAAGATGTGGATCCCAGGAGAGAGTGGGACAGGGCAGGGATGTTCATCAGAAGTGAAACCAGAAGGAATGAGAGAAAGAAACTTTAAAGAACAAATGCAACAACTTCCTGATGGGCCTATTACACAACTGGGTCTTCATTTTTTGCCTCATTTAAAGCCAGCAAGCTTTTCAGTTCCTTTTTTCCCTGGACTTTCTGAGGAGGTGAAGCTGTCCTAGAAAACCCTCAGCTTACTTGCCTTGTGTCTGCATTCCCTGCAGTACCCTATTCCCTGCCAGCTAACCCAGGGCAGCACGGGCATGGGTCACATCTGTCCCCACACTTGTCACCCTGACCTCTCCTTGCTGAGCCCAGACCCAGCCACAGAGCTCTGTGACACCTGCTCACCTTATGGAGTGAATTTCTGGGCACGTGGCCAGTTCCTCCGCGAGCTTCATGGCCCCACAGGCTCCAATGCGGTTCTTCTCCAGGCTGTTTTAAAAACCAAAGGAGAATTTTGAAATCCCAAACAAATCCAGAGTGGAAAACAGCTGAATTGTCCCATGCTGTGATCACCTTAAGTAAAATAAGTGTTAATTCAAGTGTATCAGCCAGGCAAGGCTGGCCCTTGGTGCATGGAGCTTAAACTGCAGAAGTCTGCCTGTTGTTCCTAAAGTACATCCCCTCTTTGCAAGTCCTGTGATTGAAGGCTCAATGACAGAAAAACGAGCCTTCCCAGGGTGTTTCTCAGGGCTGTACTCACTCTAACACCTTCAGCTTTTCCATTCTTGGGAGAGCAATGGCCAGCTCTCGGGCTCCTCCGTCTCCAAGGGCATTCCAAGACAGTCTAAGGCAGACAAGAAATCCCAGTTGTGAGTCTGGACAAACACTAGTGTCACTACTGTGACATTACCCCTCGTGGATTAGCCTTTTTGCAAAAGCTAATCACCCTCTCATCATGACAGGTAAACATTCCCCTGGATTACAAGCTTAATTTTGAGGATTTCCCTCCATTTCACTACATATTTCCATGCATGATAAGACACCAAGGAGTGTCTTTGGACTGTGGTTATCTCAGAGTCCTGCAGGCCCAAGGAATGAGATGTGAAAGATGGAAATGACTGCTGAGCACACAGCTTTACCCCATGACATTTTTCAGCAGTGTATTTTATCAATTAGTAAATTACTGATACATTTACCACCGAAATGTACTTGGTGGAAAGTATTATAAAATACTTTTAACAAGTACTCAGCAGGGTGAGAAGTGCCCTGCATTTCCAAAGAGGAGCAGACACTGAAATGAGAGTGACCTGTGTGTGCTGAAGCGCCTCCCACCCATCCCCACACTCACATGATCTCCTCCATGGAAGGGCACTGTCGGAAGCCCAGGGAGAGTGACTTCGAAGCATCATCAGTGATTCCACAGAATTTCAAGCTGGAGCAGCAGGGAGAGAGCAAACAGAGGGCATGGTGTGCTGGTGTCAGAGCTGTGGGGAGCACAGCACCACGTCCTGCCGTTCTCTGCCCCCAATGCCCCGGCACTCACTCGATCCTCCGGAGGTGTTGGAAGCACGGCAGCCCCTTGGACAGGGCATGGATACTCTGCTCCCCAAGGTCATTTTCTGATAAGCTGTAAGAGGGATGGAAAAGCTTTGAGTGGTGCAGAAAGACAGGTACAGTCAGAGAAAAGCCACCATGAAAACATAATCATGTGAGCTAGCAAGTTAGTAACTACTACCCAGACTAAGTGAGGACTCTGCAGACAGCAGGGATGAGCCAGATTGGTAAGTAGCAATTTTAATTCAATTCACTGCTTGGTACAATGGGAGTGACAGCCCTGCTGTAACTCACAACCTCAGTCCCTGCAGCAGGGAATTGCCTGCAGACAGAAATATGGGGTTATCCCTGTGTCAAAGAAGGACAGATCTGCAGCACATCATGTGTTGCATGTGAAACTGGAAATAAAAAGTTATACTGGAGTTAATGATTGGTGACTTGAGAGGAAATGACAGTAAGGGAGAATGGGAAGAAGACCTTCCAACACCTTAAGGGACTACAAGGGAGCTGGAGAGAGCCTTTGGACAAGGTCATGGAGAGACAGGACAAGGGGGATGAGCTTCAAGCTGAGGGAAGGATTAAATTGGATATTAGGAGGCAGAAATTCTTCCCTGTGAAGGTGGTGAGGCCCTGGCACAGGTTTCCAGAAAAGCTGTAGATATCCCACCCCTGGAATTGTCCAAGGCCAGGCTGGATGGGGCTTGGAGAAACCTGGAAGAGTCCAGTAGAAAAGGTCCCTGCCCATGGGAGGGGGATTGGAGCAAGGTGATCATCAAAGGTCCCTTCCAACCCAAACCAGCCTGTGATATGTTTGGCACCATCCCAAGTGCACCTGCCACGACCTACCTTATCTCTTCCAGCAGCCCACACACCACCAGGGCTCTGGCCAGCTCCAGCCCTCCTGCCTGCCCAATGTTATTGTTCTGGAAGCTAACCAAGGAAACATAAGCATTGGAGGATTATTTTGGAATAAAGCTGTAACAGAAGCTCATATTTAACCTGCCAAGAACCTAACCAGAGATGGTGTCGAACCACTGGGATTCCTTTTCTAAGTTATCTTTTGATGACATCTTACACACAGGCTGGAAGGGATGCCTCTAGGCTAACTGAGCCCAGGGAGCACTTCTAGTTCACCAATTTCTTGCTTTGTTACTATAAAACAGTACAAGAAAGTCCTACATGTTAGAATCCTGGAAAGACTCCCACAAAAGTTTTAAAAATACAGTAACACTGAGTTCAGGGAAAATAAATGACTCAGAGGTGCCTGCACAGAAAGGTGAGGGTCTATAAAAGATGCTCATCCTTATGCTTACATTCCACCAAAGGCATCAGAAACCAACATACTCAAAATCAATTTTAAGGCTTATTTTACTGTATACTCTCTTCCTGGTTCACCTCTAGAGCTAATGCTGCAAGAGATTAAGCAAGAAGAGTTTATGTAACTCTTAGAGCAGAGTAATTGTGGAGGGTTTCTCAATCCTGGGACACTGAAATGACTCTCTAAACAACCAGTGCCCATGCCTTTTCCCATTCCTTCTTCCAGCAATCCCCATACTCCCAAGGATATCCATCCTGCCTGGGGCAGAGGCTGACACTTACTGCAGGATCTTCAGGTTGGTCATGTGAGGCAGACAGAGGGCAAGTGTCACTGCTGTCCTGTCTCCAAAACCATTCCTTGATAGTCTGGAAGAAGCAGGAGTGAAATGTTACTGGCAGTGAAGTCCAGAGCCTCATTCCTCACCTGTGTGTCACCCTCACACGGATGTGTGACCCCCATTCCTCACCCACATGTGCCTGGGACTGTGCTGAAAGGACCTAATGTGCCCAGTTCAAAGGACTCTGAGGGTGGGAGGAAGAAAAAAGGAGGTTTTGAAATCCTGCAGCAGAAGTTAAACAGAAAAGTAAAATTGAGTTGCACTTCCCATAAGCATACGTGTCTCCCTTCCTGACTGAGTTACCTGAGCTGGAATGGAACTGAAATTGAACTTTTTTATATGTGCCCTTAGTACACACACCCTAATGAAGATTACAAGGACACTTCCAGTAGTTTAACTGTAACTTTTCCTTCTTTGTTGTTTTTAAATTTCATCTATTTAATATGGCAGGGCACACATGTTCTTTAAACTGGTCTGGAATAGAACATCAATAGATCTGACTGTGTAAAGCCTTTATCTGTCCACTTCCCTCCATTTTTGCAGCCACACAGATTAATGGTGGTATCTTGGCCAACACAGGCACTGAACAGCTCCTGACACTGCCTATAAACCTGCAGATTCAGCTCTTGAATCCATTAGTCCACTAATGCAGACTGCAGAGTTCTTGGAAATCTTCAAGACAATCCAGCAACCAATCCCCAAACCTTCCACACCCAGCACCACACATTTCTATGGTGTGTAGCAGAGTTTTTACCCTGCTCTCACAAGAATCAAGTGGTAAAACTCATCTTGGCTTTATCAGAGTCGTATCAGATTTCTATGCCTTGATTTTTGCCCAGCATCCCAAAAGGATATTTGAAATTACACACTTACAGTAACTCCTTGATGTGCTTGCAATGGGCAAGAGCTTCCATCAGCTTTTCCCCTCCAGCAGGACTAGGACAGTTCCCTGAAAGGCTAAAATAAACATGAGACTCTCAGTGACTAAATGAGAACCAGAATGTACCAGGTTAAGATATTTCACTGTCTGCCTGTTGTGATGGGAGACTGGGGCCTCTGGGGGTTTTTAGGTTCTTTTGGCAAGTGCTGAGTAACTCCTGGCCCTGCAGGTCCTGTGGGAAGGAGCAGTTTTTTTCATTCCAAAAAGTTACAAGGCTTACCCCAAGAGCTGAGCCTAACAAAGAGCCTGGCTGCTCTAATTTCTGTTCCCAGGAAGAAGGAACAGCTTGAATCCATGTCTCAGCCTTGCACAAGGATTCCCACACAGGCTTCCCCACCAACCATGGCCATGACCAAAAGAGCTGAACCAGAACAAAGGGACTCACTCGATTTTCTTCAGGTTTTGCATTTCCAGCAGGACAGCAGCAAGATTTATCAGGCCTGGATCTCCAATCTCGTTGTGGCTTAAACTTTAAAGAAGAGATGGAAGGCTGTGTTGTAAAGGAAAATGGCAGGCAAAGTGCAAGATCTTACTTAATGTGTCCCATTTGCTGGATGACACCTCAGGCCTTGCCAGCATAATCAAAGAGCTGTTTATCTCAACTATCTCACAGAAAATTAATAGGTGTTAATGAGGGATTTAAAAACTGCAAAGAACAAATAAAATCACTGGATCCTGTTGACAGGTGGGAAATTACTTCAGCCAGAATAGCAAGACAGGATGAAGACAGGTGGTTATCATTTTACAAATTGCTACAGCAGAGAATGGACAGCATCTGGCAAGAGAGGGAGAAAGGAGAGCCTGGGGTTGGCTCCAGTACAGATCTTTTCAGGCAAATGCTGGGTCTGAGGCTCTCCCAGGACAGAAGGGAGTCCTAGTCCTATTCTGGATGCCAGGGAAGATTTAAATTCGGTTTAATCCCTTTTCTACATGACTGCAGCAGAGTGGGCTAAGACCAAAGTTTCCTCTTCTGAACATCAAGTTCTGATTTCCTCTAGTCCAAGGCACCTCATACAGGAGCATTTTGCAACCTCCCTGCTTTTGTTACCATACTGTGTACAAGCACATCTGGTTCTCTCCAAATGATGGCACTAGTGGTCACCCCTCTGCAAGAAAGGAGAAACTTACTTGATTTCCTCCATGTTGTGCATTTTCCTCAAGGCTTCTGCAAGTCTGGAGCAGCCATCATTACCAATACTGTTGTGGTTCAAGCTGGAAACAACATCCCCAGGAAAATGGACATTAAGCTCCTGCTGCTCAGCATCCCAAGCCAGGCCAGAGTGAGCTGCAGTCACATACTTACATAAACCTTTTCAGGAATGGCATCTCACAAAGCCCCAGCACAAGCTCAGGGATGGCAGCACTGCTGAGTTTCATGTAGCCCAGGCTGAAGGATGAAATGACAATTAACTCCCCAGGGGCAGTGGTGTGAGCACTCAGCACAGAGGGGAGCAGAACAAGAGTGGGAGAGATGGGGGAGTGCTTTCTAGTCCCTTCTGAATAATTTCAGTTTTGTTCTTTAATGCAATTCTAAGGGATCTGTCTGGATTCTGATAAAATACCAAGAGAATACCAAACCTCATGGAGCAAGGTGCCACTGTGACCACAAGACAACAAGATCCATGCAGAAAAACCACTGCCAAAACATTTGATTCTCCATGGAATTGGAATTCCCTGCCACAGACTACTGATCTCTGTCTCACTCACTGTTCATTGCAAATATTAAATAATTGTTGCTTCTTCCCTATCAGAAGCCATCAGACAAAGCACATCTGTCCACAGTACATGCAGAAGAGAGGCTGCACTTTAACATCTAAAGCTTCTAGAAAGACCTGGCCTCTGGTCAGCCTGGTAACAACACACTCACTTGAGTTCTTCAATGGCCTGGCAATTCTGCAAGCCTGAGATCAAATAATCGATTCCAGCTGGTGCAACACTGCAAGAGGTCAGCCTGCAAAACAGCAAGGATCAAATGAGGAGATCAGAGACAGAGTTTACTCCACTGCCCCATCCCAAATCCCAGACAGCACAGACATCAGGGACCAGCAAGTTTGGAGAGATTTCCACACCCCTTGTGTGCAGGGGATTGAGCAAATAATAAATGTGTGGAAAAGGTCCCAGCTGGACACACACACCCAAGGTCACACATACCCAAACATCTTCAGCTCTGGAAGGGGCAGCAAAATCCTGACCAGCATTTCTGCTTCATCCTCGTGGAGTTCCATGTGGGACCATCTGCAAGGAGGGAATGACAGGTCTGGGCTTTGTCCAGGGGTGGCAAATGGTCTGTGCTGAGCCTACAGCTAACACACAGCTGGGACCTTGAAGGAGGGACACAACACTGACACTTGGCAAGGTCCCACGGGAGCTCCCAGCCATGGTGAGTGAGTATAGCTTATCTGGGCACTGGGAGATTGAGCTGATTTCAAAGGATATCCCAGCAAGCCACCAGATCTGTGGGTCTTTCCTATTTTCCATTCAAACACTCCAAGAAGGGGACTCAAAGGCAGGGACTGAGACCTTGCACTGGCCTCTCTCGTGCCCTACTGTGTGTTCAGAGTGCTGCATTCATCAGGACAAGCTGCTCCCCTCCCTAAAAATCCTTTACAACACCTGGTAACTCACCTCAGCTGCTGAAGATGAGCACATTTTTCACAAAGCCTTTGGCAGAAGGAGTGCTTCGTTTCTGGCTTGTACAGACTCAGTCTGCAGGACACAAACACACAACACAACTGTCAGTGAGGAGCAGCAGAGCCCAGTGCAGCATCTGGTGCCCCCAGGGACACGATTAGGGACAGATCAGGGCTTTCAAGAGCCCACCTGGGGCTTTCCTGCCATGCCCCATTTATGTCACAGTCCATGTAGAGAAACACAGCCCATCCCCACTGCCCAGGACAAGAGCTGCCTCTTCCTTCAGCTGCACAAAAGGAAAAGGACACTGCTGCTGCTCTCTCTGCATGCTCATGCAGAAGCCAGCATGTCTTAGAGTCCTCAAAGTGCTCCTGATTCCTGTTTGCTCCCAAGAGGGCAGATGGATTTTTTTGCCTTGTGTAGGTCCAGCATGGGCCTGAAGGAAGCAGCCCAAAGGACCATGCACATGCACAAGGCTTCTTCCACATGTGGGGCACAGAGGCACTCTGAGACTGAACCCATGGAGCCTTAGGCACTCTGAAGATATTTTTCATCCCACAGTGAAATTCAAAGCAAGCAGAAAATAATGGTAAATAGCTGCCTTCTCACCTGCTAATGACTGATTCTGTCTTCTCCAGGCAGTGTGGGAATCTTATGACTAACTGGAAGAGGGTTTTATCCTTACATATCCTGAAAAGTTAGAGGTTAGAGAACAGCATAAATCTGTCAACTCCTGAGGGAAGAAAATACTATTTTCCATAGGAAAAATCAGGAGGACTGAATGGGACAGGGCGATGCTGGCACATGAAAGCTAATCACCCATCTCTGAAGAGGTTTGTAATGTTTAAACTAGCTCCAAAACCAGCCTAAACTGGGCACCCTTTCTCCCAAGGGCAACCAGGAACATGGTCTCCTTCCCATTAAACCTTCTGAGTTGTGAGACCACAAACCTTCTAAGCACTTCTACCCACCAGACATTTGGGTAAAAATTGGTTCAAGTGGGCAAATAGATCACAAATGCACTGGAGACAGTGAATAAACAACAGAACAACCAGTGCTGGCTTCAATCTCATTTCCTTAAGAGTATCAGGCTGAAAGAAAATATCTGAAAGACACCAGCACCTGAGGTGCCACTCACATGATCTCAGTAATGCTTCCAGAGGTCTGGAGAGCCAGCTCAAGGAGGTTCACAACTCTCTCTCTGCACACCCATGGCTCTTCCAGGCTGCAAAGCAGAACACAGGCACACACTTGGATCCATCTCTGCCTCTGCCAGCTGAGTGCTCCACACTCCAAACACCTGGAAAGGCTGCTTGGCTTAGCAGAGTGATGTCAGCATGGGACACAGCCTGGGAACAGGCAGAAGGAGCCCAGCTTCCCTGCAGAGGAGGGGGGAATTTGCTCCCCAGGCAAAGTGCAGGATGCTCTGGCAGTAGGAATGTGTCCACCAGGATTATCACCCTTCTTTGTGAGGCTGGCAGTGGTCTGTAGAGCCAGCAGAGTTTATGGCCAGAGCTCTCCACGAGGCTCAGTGGGAATCAAGGAGACAAAGCCAAACAGCAATAACAGAGTCAGCCATAGGAATTTCTCAAGCCAGTGATCCCTGCCTTTGGAAGAAGCACAGTTCACTTTTTTTTTGATGCAAGGAGATCTCAGAAGACCAGACCAGTCTCAGATGAGTATCTACAAAAGCACAATGACACAGTACCTGATTTTCAGCAGCCCCAGATCCTTCCTCAGGGAATGCAGAAGTCTCTCTGCAGCTTGGACTGTCATGTTGTTATTTGAGGACCTAGAACCAAAGCTCACTGTAATGAACAGGGGCTCACAAATGAACCCCCCAAATGGGTCCAAGAGCCATTAACTCACATGTACTCTGTCAGACCAGTGCACCTTTCCAGGAGCAAGAACAACTTTTCCAAGTGCTCTGGCTGAAAGTTGCACTCTGCCAGTCTGAAAGGATGAGAAAGAGAACAGCCTTAGCTCATCACAAACAGTTCAGGCTTTCTGAGCTGGAAATATCAGGCAGCACAGCCTTACCCCACAGAGAAAGAAGGATGGCACAAAAACCTTAAACACCTTTAAGGGTTTCAAAAAAAAACCCAAAACTGTGGCAACACTTCAAAAGCATCTGTTGAGATATTCTGGTAGAACATATCTGTATGCTATAATGCTTTTTGTAGGACCCTGCCCTGTGACTGTAGGAACACCTACAGGTGCCCAGGTGAGGAACAGACAGTGGGGAAGCAAAGACAGAAAGGGAGGT
Organism: Hypocryptadius cinnamomeus; assembly: GCA_013400635.1. Classification (NCBI taxonomy): domain Eukaryota; kingdom Metazoa; phylum Chordata; class Aves; order Passeriformes; family Zosteropidae; genus Hypocryptadius; species Hypocryptadius cinnamomeus. The sequence goes on along the minus strand of VYZP01068408.1, from coordinate 131,085 downwards.
GGGATTCTCTGTGATGTGAGAAAGTTCTTCTCACAAGGTGAGTCAAAGGAAATGTATCAGCTATGAGTGCAAGATATCACCGTGCCAGGGGCAAAAAGAGGTTTTGTCTGCCTTGTCCCTCAAAAAAAGGACCCCACATTTGCCAAAGAAATCACCACAAAAAGTCTGTAACATCACCTCAAAATCTTTCTTGGGTCATCTCCACTTGTCAGCTTGATGATTAAAGTTGCTTTGGAGCACAAGCTGCACAGAGAAGACATGAGTGTAAGATTTAGATAGATAATTACTACTTTTCCCAGTGTTCAGAATTCAATGACACCAAACTCCAAAAAATAATCCAGCACAGCAGTGACAGAGGTACCTGGCACAGCTCACCCCTCCCTAAAATAAACCAGCCCAGGGAAATGCTTCAATAAGGATTCACTCATGCTAAATTGGCATAAAGGCAGCACTGGTGTTTGGAGAAGCAATTGTGACCTGTCCTGCTTTTATCTGCCTCCTCTGCACTCTCTGATGAGCTCTGGGGAGAGGAACAACAGGAGACTTTAGAGTAGCCCAAAGATCCAGCAGCCACATCTAACTGCAGGAATGAATGGAAGTGCCCCTGGTCAAAAGAGGCTCAGGACAGACCAGCTGGTCCCAGGAACATAAACACTGATAAGGCCCCACAGACTGTGCAGCACAGCCCAGTCTCATGCCTGGAATCTGTGAGAAAAGCACTTTGTGCCACAGCAACAGGCCCAGAGCCCATGGGATATTTTTGCCTGAGAGGAAAGGAGATAAAATGCAAATCCAAGTAAAAGAACATGGGAAATTGCTTTCTATTGCCTCTGAAATCTCAACATACTGAAGAGAACCTTAGAGAGCAGTGCTGGCTCCTGCCCTGAAGAGGTTCATTAACAAATAAATACATGACAATAATTGTTGGTACAGCTGAATATCTGTGTCTATACACAAAAATAACCTGGCCCTGTGGCATGGTAGTTCTGCTTGGCAGTTATGTTTGGCCATTCAAAATGGACATAAACCAAAGCTTTAGGTAGTTGAAAACATGGTCCTCATCATTCTTACCTGAAGATCACAAACTTTCAATAATTAAGAGGAAAACAAGCAGGGAAGACTCCAAAATTAATGAAGAAAAACAGTCACCTGACTTGAACTTCAGTGGTGTTTCCAGATGTGACAAAGGCATTTATGAGATGTAGGACTCCATCCTGAGAAATCCCATTATGGCTGAGGCTGCACAGAAGGGAAGGAAGGATTTTCACGTGTCAGGAGTCAGGGCTGTCCCCAGGATCCTCAGGCACAGCAGCAAAATTCAAGCTGGCATCAAAGACAGAGCAGTTTGTGGGGTGCTGGGCCCCTTCAGCTTTGCTCAGTCACTGAACTCCCCCAAGACAGTGCTGATGACTTGGGGGACACATCAATTGCAAAAATGCAATTTTCCTCTTGCACTGCAGAGGCAGCAGCAGCTGGAACATTTCCTGCCCCAGAAAGGGAAGGGGAGAGGCTGGTGTAGGGCACAGCTCAGCTCACACAGCCCAGCTCACAGCACCTTGGGTCTTGAGTTACTCAGTGAGGACATCACACCCAGAAGAGGGATGAACTGAAAGCTCTGGGTCAACTTCTGTCACACCACCCCACTCTGGGCATTGCTATCTCCTGCTGACACTAATAAAAAGTATTTTGCTTATTTTCAGCAGGTTTTGGATCAGACCCTGAGTCACCACAGCCTGGTGGCCTTGAGCTGTGCTCATAGTTCAGTCAGAGCTTCGCTCCTAAGGCAGGAGAGGGCAAGAAGCACAAGCAGCAGCTTCCTGGAGGATCACACCAACACCCTTCTGCTCCTCAGATTCACTGTGTGTTCTCTTACTTGAGGGAACAGGTGCCAGGCACTCGATGCAAGTGGTCCAAGAGGCACCTCAAGCCTTCATCTCCCAGCTGATTCCTGGAGAGACTGAAAGACAGAAGAACATGTGGCCAGCCAAAACTCAGCCTTTAAAACAGGTTGCCCAGAGAGGTGGGGGTTTTCCTGTGCCTGGAAATATTCAAGGCCTGGTTGGACAGGGTTCTGAGAAACCTGATCTAGTTGAAGATGTCCCTGCTCATGACAGGGAGTTAGACTAGATGGCCTTTAAAGAGCCTTTCCCCCCGCAAAAAAGGAAAGGTATTCTATAATTCTATGTTTCTTTTAATCAGCAATACTCATCTGAGAAGCTTTGAAGAAAAAACTCAAGTTTCCTGCACTTAAATCCTAGCTTAGCCAAAAAAGGTCTGTTTAAAACAAATCACTGCCTTATGAAATTACCTCATGCATAAGCTCCAGAGCAAGCTCAAATGAAGAGCTCAGGTGAAGTAACAAATGCCTCTAAACAGTAAGGGAGTGAAAATCCCAAAGGAGCTGTCCCATCAGCTCAAAAGGACCTGTGTAATTGCCAACTGATTGTGTTTCTCAGCAGCCTGAATGAGCACACATACCCTTGCAGACAGGCTGGGAAACTCCAGGCAATGCTGAACCCCACAAACACAGCTCTCCCCCAGTGACTCTGCTCAAGATCATGGTAACACCCCAAGCCCCACTTACTCTACTTCTGCCAGCCAGCCATGCTGCTCCAGGACGCTGCAGAGCTCCTCTACCTGCCCTTCTCCAATGGCACAGCCTGTCAGCCTGTGTGAGACAGCAAGAGAGCTACAGCATGGCCAGCAACCAGCTCAGCCTGAGCACTGAGAGCTGCCCACCAGCAGCTGCACCTTCACACCACTCTCTGTGCAGCATTCACATTTTTTTGCCGTCTCCTTGGTGCTGGGACAGAGACATGTCACAGGCTCCTGTCCAGGGGCACTCCAGAGCCATCGCTCCCAGAGAGGCTGCAGACACATCTCACACCACACAGATGTTCATGTGGAGGTTATCCCCCAGAATTTGAGGCACACATTTGGAAAACACACTGATGAGGGCTCAATTCAGGTGCTCATGCAGCAGAATTTGGTGCAACTCAGGATGATCATAAGCAGCCCAGAAAAAAAGAGGAAAAGAAAAGCACTGGCCTCTGCCATCCCAGTGCATCCAAATGGTTCTGAATTGCACTTAAGCAGATTAATTGAGCCCTAAAGCTTAAGCTACCAGCCCGAGCTCCTTGGCCACCAGCCCATGAATTCTCAATACAAGAGGATATCTGGCTCCCTGCACTTCAAACCCACCCACAGTGAACTCCAGCAAGTGCTCTATGCCACTACCTGCAGGATGTCTTTTGGCTTCGCATGCTTGCTCCTAAATGCAAGAAGGCATTTTCACTGGACCTGAAGCAGACACAAAAGACAGTCCTTCAGCACTGATCTCCAAAGATGGCAGGCTTTGTAGGCCCTTTAGGGCTGAGCTGCTGGGCTCCAAAGAGTCTGAGTGCCTCACCGGACTTCCACCACTCTGACCCGCTCACAGAGGTTGATGGAGTTGAGGAGTAAAACAGCACAACGTGGGGACAAGGAGTTCTTCCTAATGCTGTAAAGGAAGGGAAAGAAGAAACACTGAAATCAGCTCCTAAGAAGAGAGGCTCCCATACACACAGCCCAATTTTCCCATTGCTCATTTTGAGACACAAAAGTTTGGATACGTCCCATTTAACTCAGGATGAGGGAGCAAGGACCTAAAGTTTTGAGCATTGGCACTCAGTGCTCCTTCACCTAAAGGAGAGTCTCCTTTAGTCCCCTTCGACTAAAAAGGGAGTGCAGACTTAACACTGAACAACTCCTCCTTTGGGGCTGCTGGACTAGAGATACCCCAAACTGGAAGCAACCTCCTGACTGGGCAAACTCAGTCTCACGAGACCCTGCAGCTCCTCCACGCTACAACACCTTGTAAAAGATGGCCAAGCTCCTCCTGGGCTTTTAGTCCACACACTGGAGTGCCCTATCCCCTGAGAGGGCTTCCCTGGCCTGAATCCAGCCTGAATTGCCCTCTGCTAAATATCATTAAAGTGCGGCTATACTTCTAGAAACAAGAAGGGAATGGGCATGGAAGCATTTCTGCATTTTCTTTGCCTTGCTTGTTAGTTTACAATTGCAGATTAATGCTCCTAAGATCTGCTGTGGTATTAACACTTTCCAAACCAATGTTTCAAAGCAGGGACCCCAAACATTACCTCAGTAGTGTCAGATGACAAAGGGATGGCAGAAAGCTCAGTAATCTCTCAATACTCTGGTCACTCAATGAATTTCCAGACAGACTGTAAAACATGGAAGGAAACAAAACCCAGGAGAAATTGTTTCAATCCCTAATTACTTCTGTAACATTTACATGGACAAATGGGCAAATTCTGTGAAAGGACATGTCCAGAAATGCCATGAGAATTGGGCAAGATTTAGTCCTTACAGCCTGATCTCTGTGTTTCTTTACATCCTACAGCAAATCAACATTCCAGTTTCTAGAGTCTTACTTTCCCATCACTGTACATTTACAAAATGATGCTACTGATATCTTTCATGCAGGCAATAGGGGAATTAGGTTATTTTTATTTGCTATTACTCAGTTTTTGTTCTGACCAGCACTGTGATTTTCTCAGTGCCAAGCTCCTGCCTGGAGTGACCAGCCCTCCAGGAGCAGAGTTCATGGCTTGGTGGGCCAGGAGCTCTGCTCTGGCTGTACTACAAGCTGGGGTCTCCAGGAATAGATGACAACAATTGTTTCTAGACACAGGACTGAGGAAGATATGAGAACACACACATGTTCTGGGGCCTTTACACACTTATGGGGTAGACTCAGGAGAGGCCAAGCTCTCTTTGAAACAGGACAGTAGAAAGTCTGGGTTTAGCTAAGTATCTGGGTGAAGATGTGGTGAGAGGAGAGCTAGTGTACACCAGCTGCCACCCTGAACATCAAATCTGGGGTTTGAACATCAAATCTGTGTCTGGGGTGGGGGAGACAGACAGACAGACAGACAGGGTGACTTACTCAATTTCTGTCAGCTGAGGACATTGAGCCAGTATCTGGCACAGCCTGGTCACATCCTCCAGACCCACTCTGCAGTCCCTGAGACTGAAGCAAACAAAGCACTCAGGAGCTGAACATGCCCACAGGATGCCACCAGTCCCTGCACATCCCAGAGCCTCACATCCCAGGACAAGGCCCATGGTGACCCTCACTTCCACTGCATGTATTTTGCTACCTTTGGTCTGGGACTAAGAAATCAAATCCTGGGACAAGCAGATGACTTCACCATCCCTGAGATGATTGGAGAGAGCCAGTCCACCAAAATACCAATACTTTGGGTGTTGCCTCCCTAGAGCAACATCATTGGTGATTCAGTTGTCTCAGGAGACCTGGCAGCATCTTTCCCTCCCCAGCAGTATCTGGGCTCTCCCAGAGGAAGGCTGGAAATGGTGCCTCCTCTGTCCTTCTCCAGGAAGGAAATCCTAGAAGCCTTTTTGGGTGATAAACTGGCAGGTCTCCATGGGATGAATGTAGTATACACAGATCTGTCTCTCACTATTTATGGGTAGAACCTTCCTCTGCTGGAAAGCAAGACAGTCCCCTCAAACCAAACCAAGCAAAAGATGCACTATTTATTTTCCTCTCTGAGGAGACACAGCTGGAGGGATAGGTCTGTGTAGATGCAACAGCCTGGTCAGAAAGAGAGAAAAAGGGCTTTTTTTTCTCACAGTGCACTTGTGAGACTTTTTAGGGAGCTGTAGAAAAATCCTGATAACTTGTTAGTATAAACAACCCAGGTGGTGTTTTCCTACTCTGTTTTTCTGTTCTTCTCAACAACTGGTTTGTGAGAAAGATGTTTTTGTTAATTAGCCAATCAAGTAGAATGTGTCAAATCTGTCTATAAAAGAGAGGATTTTTGTATTAAAGTCTTCTTCTCCTGCAAACAAGCCTTCAAATGAATTTGTGTCATTTCTGGCTCAACAGTGACAGGTCTGTCCCTCACACCACACTGCCCTAAAGACACAGACCCCCACAACCACCTCTCCCCCCAGTCCTGGTGGAAAGGGAAGCCAGGCTGCCATACCAAAAGCTCTGTCCTTCTGCTTCCTGCTTGGGCCGTGCCAGGGAGCCACTTCTCCATCTGCTGGTACTTCTGGGGAAAGAGGTTTAGCCCATGAGCTGTGCTGGTGTTCTTGCCCCCGTGCAGCCAGCTCCCCTTGAAGGGGGTGAGGTGGTGGCAGTGGCCTCCTGTTCCAATCTGCCTTCCCTCAGCCCCTGCCAGAATGAGGTTCACCCCATCCCCAGAAGAAAAAGAGCCTTATTATCCCTCTTCCAGCCTCCAGAGAGCTCTGCAGCCACTCAGCACTTGGGCATCTGCTGAGTCCTGGCCAGCAGGGAGCTGACTGCAGCCTGTCCCAGCAGCTGGGTGCTGCTGGCTGCCCCATGCCCTCCAGCTGCTGCCAATCCATCAGCCATGAAACAGCTCACTGGGCTTCCCCCACCCTGGCTAGAGTTTGGCTCTTCATTGACACACCTCAGGGACCCACACCTTCTGTTTAGAACTTCACAAGAAGTTTGAAAGATTTATATGAGTGGGTATGATTTTACCTGACTCTTTCCCAAAAGGTCAGATGAACCACCTGTGGGTGTCCTAAGCTGTAACCAGAAAAGAACATCATCAGCACGGAGTTTGACAACACAAGCTCCTGTATCACTCCTCAAAAGCCACAGCTTGAGGTTTTAAATAGCAAAAGAATATAAAAAGTACTCCTGGTCATACCTGAGGCTCATTGTTTTAATGTGTTCCGGTGTAGTTAATGACTGAGCTAAGAAAAACACAGAGTTAAGGGAGATCTGGTTGTTGTTAAACCTGCAGGAAGAAAAGATGAAATCAGCTGCTGCAAGCAAAACTGATAAAATTAACACCACACCACAGAAGAGTGATCCTTGTGCAGCACTCCCAGGCTGCTGCTTTGCTACCTTCTGCCTGGGTTTCCTACTACAGTTCTGCAGGCACAACTCACTCCCATCTATTTTAAATTAATTCCTCACTTTTAGTGTTCAGATAACCACAGAATAACCAAGGCTGGAATGGCTCTCTAGAGCTGATCTAGTGAAACTCTCCTGCTCAGAGGAGGGTCAGCATGGAGGAGACAGCTCAGGACATTGTACAGCTGGGTTTTTATCACCTCCAAAGAGAGAGAATTCACACTCTCTCAGGGCAACTTGTTCTAGTGAGATTGTCTGTAGCTGGAACAGTCTTGCCTTGAGACAAGTTCAATTAATCAAACAGGAACAATAAATATTTCTTTCAACAGTGCAGAATGGTGCCAGACTCCTTCAGCCACAGTCCTGTACAGAGCACTTGCAAAGGGAGTGCAGGTGAAATACCCAGACAAACACAAGCCACCACTGCAGATGAATTCAGACTCCACCACTGAAGCTGGGTCTCCCCAGCACTTCCCTTGCTTCCAAGCTGTTCCCCTCAGGAGAGGAAGGACTGCTCCCCCTCCCAGTGAGGAAAAATTCAGTGAGTTGCTAGAGACCTCAGGCTGTTTCAGAAGCCACACCTGACATAAAACCACCTGTCCCCTTCATGGAGGAGCGAGCACAGAGGCTCCTGGGCACTGATCTCAGCCGAGCTTCAAGTGGAATCAGTCTGCTCTGGACTGGAGGTGGGGACAGACCAGACAGCACAGTGCATCTGCCCAACACAGAATATTCTGCACTGATTGTGAAGGGCCCTTCCCAGATGTGCACTGTGCTTCCACAAACAATGCCTCACAAAACCCACTCCATGCATAAGGAAAAACCAGGAGCTACTCACTTGAGAGAACGTAACATTTTCAGTTTTGGTAGGCACTGAAACAGCTGCAAAAGTCCCTCATCTCCCAGAAAATTCTGTGATAGGCTAGAATTTAAGGAAAGGCATTTAATTTTCACAGTAAAAAACCCCAGTAGGCACCATCAGCTCTGTTATCTGTATCTACAGCCACAGCTTCCACCAGGCTCTGCCTCTACCCCACTGTCTATACAACACTGCAAAACAAACAAGAGGCATTTCCTCAGCATCCCAAATAACTGCAGGTAAACACCAGGGGAGCTAAGGAGGACTCACTCCAGCTCAGAGATGTGGCCACACTCCTTCAGGACTGCACACACATTCTTCAGGTCACTGGCTTGAAAATTACAGTCTGTCAGTCTGTGGGGAAAAAAGAAATCAATCATCCAGGTCTGCAGGATTTCAAACAAGGTCGTGAACTTCTCTGAAAACTAGAGAATCAGTGAAGAGATAATAATGAAATTAAACAATCCCCTTGAAATACCTTGCTGCTTACCAGCTCCCACAGTCTCCAGGTGACGGCCACCCCCTGCCTGGCACTGCAGGTCCCTGTGTCCTTTGTAAGGCACAGGGTGGGCACCAGGTCCCAGCTCCTTGCCAGGGGCTCCAGCATTCCCCCCAGCCAGGGCAGAACCTGCAGCTCCCCTGGCAGCTGGGAGATTCCCAGTTCTCTTGTGATTCTCCCCTTAGAGATGCAGCTTACCCTGGAAATAGGGCCCAGAGACAGGACATGCATAGGACACAATGAAAATTGGCCAGGGTACCTTATTTTTTGGGAGGTGGTTGGTGTCTGGTTTTCCTCCCCATGTGGTTGGTCATCAGTAGAGAACACAGGCTCTTCCCTAAGTGAGCACAAAACCAGACAAAGGTGAAACTCTTCTGCTTTAGCAGTTTGGCAGATCCCTGGGGCCACCCTGGCTCCAGCCCACGCCTGTAACTTGCCAATTGCAAGCTCTCCTTTTCTACCCAAATATTTGAGCATGCAGGCAACTGGAGAGAAGGGGAAAGAGATATTTCTATCTAAGTTTGATGGAGAATTCAGCTTTTGCTGAATTTAGCTGAATTTAGCTGAATTTAGCTTTTGCCTAAATAAGTTTTATGAAGAGCCTGTACAAAAATCTGACTATTCATAATTAAATGGAACTGTCTATGACTAACTAAACTGTAATGCTGTAACTAAAAGCTACAACTATAAACAGTAAAACCATAACTAAATCTGACTCTTCATAACTAAATGGAACATGCAAAATCTAAAATATCAGAGTTTGAAATGCCACCTGGTGCCTTAAAGGAGTCCACAGATCGACTGTCTCGGGCTTCACTCTCTTTCAAGCACAACCACTGGGCTGTGCCTGTAAGAGTGCTGCTGTTTCTCTCTGGCTAAGAGGTGGAATGCAGGTATTTCATGAGAAATGCTATTTTACAGTGAGCTGAGCCCACAGAGAATAAGGGTATAGAGAACCTGAAATTCCAGGACCAACAGGAAACCATTTCTTGGTCAAAACCTCTGGGCTGAGCTGCTTTAACCATAATTTTCTGAGGGGAAAAATTAAACTCCAAACATCTCACGATTTAGGAGTACCACGATCCAGAATGCATAGTGCTCTGAACTGCAGGGATCTGTGAATCTTTTCAGAATTTGGTGTGGCATTCACTTGGTTTTTAACCCTCACTATCATCAGATAGCACGAGTGTCATTAAACAGCCTGCTCTGCTCAGGATGCTGTGGGATGAAACGTGCTCTAGAGACATACAACACTACAGAAGGCAGTGACAATTTTTCAAGCAGTTGAGAAAGCCAGGAGACAGTTCCACATTTAGATTTGGGGGCTGGGGTGGGAGGCAGGAACTGCTGTGAAGTAGAGTGTTACCCTTGGTACCTACACAGGATGCAAGAACTAAACAGGATGCTGAGATAACACCATTTGTGCACACACAGCCTACCTAGGAGGAAGGGAAGCAAACTCCCTGTCTTCTCTAAACCTCAGGACTGCAGTATCATGACAAAGGCTGTGAAGAAGAGAAGTAATCAATCAATGTCATGGTTTGGTTATTTACAGGACTTCTTGTTTGGTTTTGTTCTGCAAAACTCTGGTGACACCAATCACTAGTGCTTAAAACACTCCCAAAGGAAGAAAAAATAGTCTCCATCAGTTTTTAACTCTGGTTGGATCAAATTATGCAGTACCTGATGATCTAGTTTCTCTGAATCACTAGACAAAGCACAGACAAAATTGCTGTACTTGCGTACAGTGTTTTCAAGTGAAATAGAGGAGGAAAAACTTCCAGTTCTGCTCCAGGAGGTGTCACCAGTTCTCACACTCTGCAGAGATCCTGTCTCCAAAGCTTCCCAAGGCAGAGAGCAGGGAAGCACTTTAAAACTCCCCATGCATGAAAGGACAGCCGGTTTTGTAAGCACTCACACTGTGGCTGATGGCCCTGGTACAATCAGCTCACAGCAATGTGTCACCAAGGGCCAGTGTCAGTGACCACCTTGGGACATGCTCTTCACCCACCACACGCCTGAGGTGACCCAACAAAAACCCCAGAATATAAATCCCAGACCTGCACACTGGGATTAACCCCAGGCATGATTCAAGACCTCCATACCTGACCTGCAGCTCCATCACCTTCTGGCAGGTATTTACTGACTTCAGCAGGCTGCAAATGCCAGTGACAGACAGGTGGTTTGCACTGAGACTAAGAAAGAAGAAGGAAATTAGCTGGTCCATGGAATCCCACAGGACTGTGCTGTGAAGCAGCCACCACTGCTCTGCATGCTTGAAGCCATTTCCCTTCAGAAGAGGACAGGTTGGTTTTGTGCAAGGCAACACTTACTTCAGCTGCTTTGAAATCGATAGACAGGGGAGGCTTTCCAGCAGACAACTGCAGCCTTCATCTCCAAGCCTGTTGCCTGATAAACTGAAGCATTTTCCAGTTAGTGGGGATTGATTTGAACAATAAAAACAAAGACCTCAAAAGCTGCTTGCTTTCCCTTTCCTACAATTGCTTTTTTGCCTGGACTGTTCTTCTGTCTCAGATCAATCTTCCCTGCTTATTTCTGCATGAATCAACTTCAGACAGAAAGTTTTAGCCCTTGGGCAACATGATTCATGTTTTAGACCCAAACCATCTTCCTTTAGAAAATCTATGATCTTTAAGGCCCTTTCCAACCCAAACCAGTCTGTGATCTTAGGATGCCCTGCTCCCACACCACCTGCCCAGAGCCACTCAACAGGAAGGAAAGGAGGCACTCACTCCACTTCAGAGAGACAGGGACAGCTCTGGAGAATGGCCACAATCATCTTGGCATGTTGGGAAAAGAGCCTGTGATCCTGCAAGCTGTGAACAGGAAGGCTTGGTGAGCACTGAGGGGATGGGGATGCCCCTGGCTGGGCCAGATAAGATTTCTATTGTCATTTTTATTTACTGATTCAGGTTTATTTCAAACTTTTCCACATGTGGAAATATCCTCTGTCCTTAAGGATGAACACATCTGCTTCTCTGGCACTTCTATAGTACCTGTCATCTGCAAAACACATGCACCAGCAGGACTCTATATGTCTACTCTTACCATAAATTCACATGTCTAGTTGGAATTACGTGTTCTTTATTCTCTTCCAACTTCAAATCCAGAGATCTGCAAACAAGCAAAATATTTGGCTTTTAATATGCTTGCATGAAATACCTGACAACTTGGGTCCCAGTTAATATTTTCCAGCAGAAACCACCAGGTCTGTGTTCTGTGACTTTCAGCAGTTTTGCAATAGAACCATGGCACCTCAAGCTTGCCCAGGCTCTAAGGAGCTGCTTTGGTGGAACTGGCTGTAGGTGTGTGTGCAAACCCAGCTATTTTTGGTTACATTTGCCATTGCTCAGGCAGATGCAAGGGCAGTGGGCACCAGCTGTGCTGTCACTGTGGTTTATGGTGACCACAATGGCTTCAATCAGCACAACTGAGCACAGCGTAACCACAAGTGCAGGGTCTCACCTCTGAACTCTCCCAGACGCGCCAGAAAAATAAATAATCACGGTGTCCCCCCTGAAAAAGAGATCCAGGTCAGTATTAGGGAAGAGGTGGAAGGATGCCATTTGTTTAGCAGAGGTGCTTGGTAAGGACCAAAGCTGTTGCCTGGATGCTGAGGAACATGTGCCCCAGCAGCTCACTGGCACAGCCAGGCAGCAGCCACGTGCTCAGAGGGCACAGGACACCCCACTCAGTGCCAAAGGACACTGCTGAGCTGGGGCTGCAGTGCACATGAGACAGTCACACACTGAAAAAGATTGGACCAGTATTTTTTTTTTTTTTGTAAGACCAGAAGTTTGTTGGAAAGAGATTCAGTAGAAACTCCCTTCCAGCAAGAAAAATAAGAAAAAGCCATATGCAATTTGAGTTACACCAGGGATTACTTTGGCCTGTTAAACTTAGAACATAAGAAAACCACAAGAGCCAGGATGATTTAAAAAATCTACCCTTGTCATCCCGGACACATGAAAACCCCAAAGCCTGTAATTTAAAGGAATGCAGAGCTGGAGCTAAATTCACACATTTTCACTAAACTTAGCTGACTGGTAGCAAATTTATGCTAGTTTGTAAAGAATTTCCTTACTGATATATTGCAGAGCTTAGAAGTAAGTTTAAATTCTGTTATACAACAAGAATTTCACACCCTGCAAATGATTTTATAGACCAAGGATAAAAAGACCTATTAAAAATACAAAGAGGGAGTACATGGTATGATGAATTCACATTTTGTTTCCAATAGAAAAGAAAAAAGGAGTCAAACTGACTTTTGTTCACTTCAATCAGCCAACAATTAAGCTGAAAAACAGTGTCCATTTAAAGTCAGCATCTAAAGAGACAACCTACTTGCTTTTGTAAGAGCTCCCATGTATTGATACCTGGCACACAGCTCGGTAACGTTTTGACACACGATGCCTTCCTTTGCCAAACTGAGAACAGCAGTCAAGGAAAGATGGTTGTTGCTCAGGCTGTGAACACGAGGAAAAATAGAAGCTCAGTTGCTGGACCCCACAGCATGTTCTTTTGTTACACAAATGCCCTCTGCTCTGTTCCCCAAACATCCTGAAGCACATGATCTTTTAATAAGGGTATTTCTCAAAAACTTCTGAAATTTCCATCTAGGACTCAACAAAAGCATTATCAGATCACAGTTCCTTCTCTGCAAGCTGTAGCTCCCATGAATTTAGAATCAGAGATCACTCTTCTATGTGCAGCAGAATGATCATTAACCAGTTTTGGGTTAGTTAGTGGAGGTAGTTCATGATTACACCACTGATCCACAGTGCAGTTCAACTCCCACTATGACAAATCCAATTTAATTATGTCTTATTAAAGCAGGGAGGCCTGAACACAATCCTCCAGCCTCTGAGGATTTATTCTTTAATTGCACATTTGTTCTGTTTCATTACTTGTTGGACCTCATTAGATATGAAACACAAGATCTTGCTTCTACAAATCCTCTGCTTGTTCCCAGGGCCACGGGGCACCATTCCTGAGAGCCTCGAAGGAGCCATCCCAGAGAACAGCACTGTGTGTGTAACAGAGATGGGTGAGGGAGTGGGGATTACAAATTACACTGTTTTCCTGCCTCTTCTGTTCCCTGGGGGCAGGCTGGCATTCCCTACATGCTTTTTTCCAGTGTGCCCAGGAAAGCAAGAGCAGCAGGTACATTCCTCCTTTCCTCCCTCCTTCTGCCATGCTTTTAAACACTTCTGACCACACTGCAAAGCCAGAGATTAATTCCTGGATGGGATCCAGCAATGGCTGCAGGTATTTTGGATTCAGCTGCTTGCACCTGAGGGTGTGTGGAAGACCTTTAAAGGCAGAGTCTCTCCCTTTCAGCTGGGGTGAGCAGGCAGTGCTCTCGCTCCACGGCTTTGTGTCTATCCCTGTCCTGTCACACAGACTACACTCAGACTCCAGCACTCACAGCAGCTCTGCTGCTGCTTCAGCTGCCCCTGGCAGCTCTTCAAAGGCTTTAAATCCCTTCAGCCAGGCTGGTTCTCTCCTCCTAGAAAGCTGCAGATCCATGCTGGGACCTTTGCTAGCAGTCAGCCAGCTCTGGATGGCCACAGGAGCGTTGGAAGGAGCAGCACAGGAGAAGAGGGCTGTGGAAAGGCTGGAAGACTCTGATGGAGCCATCCTCCCTTAATCAGAGGTGAGATACCTCAGCCTTAACCTCACCAAGGGGAAGAGAAGAGGAGAAGTCAAGCTAGGCATTGAGCTGAGCACATGCACTGTAATTCCTGGAGAGGTGCCAGTGGTGCCAGGACCCCCTTGGGATGATTTTAAAAGAACTAGATAAGAACAGTGAGGCTGAGCCTACCTCAAACTGAGTCCAGCACAGCCCTGCTGGCACTTAAATGTCTGTGCCTCAGCATGGTGCCCCACATCTCTGTGCTCTTCTTGGCTTCACAGTAGCCAAGGTTTAAGCCATTTTTACTCACTCTACTTTCTTCAGCTTTTCCATTGTGGAAAACAGGTCCATCACCCTCTTCATGTCTGGATCCCGTATCCGATTGCCCTGCAAGCTGCAGACGATTCACCCTCATTAGTAGCCCAAGGAAGGAATGGTTGATTTGATGGTCATTGCCACAACACACTCACTTTATTTCCTCAAGCTGGAGGCACTGTGATGCAGCCTGGACCAAGTTAGTCATCCCCTCAGCTGTGATGCACCCACCTGTCAGCCTGGAAAGAGAAAGGATCACTCAAACCAAGCAAAGGGAGGACTAGAATGCCCTGCAGCAACGTGGCAAGCCTGTCTCAGACCCATGCCTGCACCATGTGCCCAGCATACAGACATAGAGGCAGCAGCCTGGCTCTGCCACCTGCAACCAACTTCATACTCCTTTTCCAGCAGGGCAACACAACACTGCTCTTGATGCCAGCATAAAACAAGAGCCACATGTGTCTGTGCTGCCCTGTGTAGCACTGTTACCCCCATATCCTGCACAGAACAGACCAACCTGGGGTGAGCCAAAGTCATTGAGTAGAGAACAGACAGGAAGGGAGAAGGCACTGGTGCTACAAGCAAAGACTTACTCTAGTTTCTTCAGGCTCCTCATTCCTTGTAAGCCCTTTGAAAGAGCAGCAGCAAAGTCATCGCCACATCTCCTGCTACGAAAGCTAAAATGTGAAGAAAAGGGGAAAAAGACAAACACACCAAAATCTGATATTTTCGTCTGCTTGCAGGATTCACACTTCCTTCATATTGAAAAGAAATGTCTATCATCTTCCCTCTTATCTAGTGCATTAACTACCCTGTTGTTCATCTTAATCAAAACAGAAAAACAAATCCATTCTGGCCATATTTTTGTTTATCACATTATTATCCCTCAATCACTCATAAATTCATTATTTCATACATTTCTGCAGTACTGAAGTTATGCTGTTCAGATCAAATTTTTCTCACATCCTCTCTCTCTCTGTTCTAGAACAAACTTGAGGTTTGACCTTCCAATCCCTTCTCCCCACCCAGCAGCTCACAGCACTCACTGTGCTTACCTCAACAGTTCCACATTTTTACAGCCAGCCAGAACCTCCAAACAGTCAGTGTCCACAAGACATCCTGCAAAATCCAAACAAATCAAATCCTGGCTCGAGTTTATGACAAAAACCAAAGCCGACATGTCCAGCGTCGTCAGTCTGAAGTTTTTAAACTCATACTTGAAATTCAGCAGGCTCCCAATGTGCTGGGCTACTTCAAGGTTTTGTGTTTCAAAGGTGCAGTGGCAGAGCTCGAGGACCTTAGGCCCTGACAGATGAGTGGCTGCCAGTTTCTTGAGAGACTGCAGGATCACATCTTGCTTTTCCTGCACCCAAGCTTCATCTTGCTCTGCCAGCAGCATGAGGAACATCCTACACTCTCTTGACGACAAGCCCGAGAGAAATATGTGAAAACTCTCCATAAACTCAGTCTTTGTCTCATTCTTTAAAGTCCACTTCGACTTCAAGAAGAACTTCTTCTTCAGGTAGCTCTTGTCCACCCTCCTACTCACCATGAGACACAGTGCTGCAAAAAACTCCTGCAAGCTCAAGTGCACAAAGGCATAGCCAACCTCTGGGCAAGTGCCACTTGTCTTCACCTCAAAGACAGTCAGCAATCCATGCAAGGAAGCAAATTCCTTCACATCCTCAGGAATATCGTGGACATAAAATACAAGTTTCTTCTCTTCCAGGCCTCTCAGTGCAAGATCCAACAGACCCAAAATGGCCTTTTTGTTACAGTTCACCTGAGTCTCCTCATCACCTGTACAGTCTCCTTGCTGCTTGTTCAGGAAGATGAGAAACATTTTGATATAAAACTGTGTCATAGTCTGAGGAAGCTCCACACTCATCTGGTGTTTAAGGAGCAAATACTCCAAGCAGATGCACACAATGTTACACAGAGCAGGGATGAGGCACATGCTGAGGAGTTTGGTGCTGCTCTTCACATGAGCAATAGCTCGTTCTCTGAATGAATGCTGACAAAAATAGTGGCTAACATATTCCTCAACCTTCTTATGGTCAAATCCCCAAATTTCTGCCAGCACACCTACTGTACATAATAAGAAGTCAGGCAGCCTCTTAGGTCGACTGGTGACCAACACTGTGCAACCAGGCAGGAGGTTCCCATGACAGAGGTCTGCAAAGAGCTGGGATATGGACAGAGGGGAGGTAAGAGCTGGGCTTCTCTTAGAGGAGGATGACACGTCCATGCTAGCTGCAAACTCGTCCAGCCCATCAAAGATGATCAGTGTCTGCTGGGCATTCTCCAGGAGGCCCTGGAACACCGCATCAGGGCTGTCCTCTGGCTGAAGGAACATGTCAAACAAAAGCTCCTTCAGGGTCAATTTCCTCTTTAACAAATTCAGCTGCCGAAACTCAAACAAGAAAATGAAGAGAAACTGAGGTAGGACACCTTCTGCCCATTTCTGACAAATCCTGTGCATTAGCCTGGTCTTGCCTGTACCTGGTTTACCAAACAAAAAGATCACTTTTGTCGTGTGTGACGGGGCCTCGCTACAGAGCAGATCTGACACTTTCACGGCTGTATCTTCACATTCTTCTGCCTCAGGAGCACCTGCCACGTCCTCTCGGGGTTTCTCTGTTCTCTCTTTGAAGCGAGGGGCTTTGCTCCGATGAATGACAACGTTGACAAAGGTTTGGTTGAAAGGCAGTGGCTGTGTTTGCTCCTGTGCTTCTGCTGCTCTCCTGCTTCCGTATCTCTGGCGGATAGAGCTGATGAGGAGGTGCCGGTACTTCACACATGCATCTAAGAGAGAAGACAACAGAGGAGGTATGAGGGTCAAAAAGTTGGTTGTGAGTCACAACAGATCCAAAATACTACCACTTATAGACAGAGAAACAATGGCCCTGATCAGAAGTTGCTGCGTAGAAATGACGAATTTTGAATTCCCGAAAATAACCTATAACTCTTCCTAACTTTTCACAGGGGCCAAAGAAGAAAAACATTCAGGAAAAAGATGAGACGGCTTTATATGAAAACTAAATCTTACTATCTCTAAGATGAGAATTAAGTATCTGTGTGTTATGCATATTATTCCCTGTTCACTAGCTCCCTCTTCACCCGTGCTGGTCTCTTAACGCTGGAAGTTGATTTCCTGGGTGTTTCTGCAGAGATGTTAAATAGGTCCTTTCCTCAGAGGGAAGCCCAGCACAGTTTCTGGAATATCCACATACCCAGTCTTCGCTGTTTGGCATCTTTGTCACTCCCAGAGCTGCTGCAACGGCGAGGGCGAGCAGAGCCTGAAAATTGGAAGGTCAGAACCACGTCAAAAGAGCATTTTGAATGGCAGCATGTTAAAGCTGGGCAAGACTCTCCAGCAAAGCATTTGGGGAGCTGAAGAGGAAAAACTGGACAGACAAAACTATTTGTAAACTCAGAATTGCTTCTTCTGAGATGGGCCACAAGCACCTCACTGGTGAGGATTTTTGTGGGCTGGATGATGCACCTGCCTCGCTTTGAACAGAGGAACTGCTTTGATATCCTGGGGAACGTGGCAGGAAATATCTGTTTCCGGGAAATGCAGGGCCCACAGATTGCCAGGGCTCTTTATGGTGGTTAATTTCCTGGTTTTTTTATGGTGGAATGTCAGATGGAAAGAATGGACAGAGCTGAGAGAGACACATCTTTCTTAACTGGTCTTAGTAATTTTCAGCACTATTTTCAAATTTCCATTCCACCAGCAACTGCTGAGATGGACTCACTAGGACACACAGCAGCTGGCAGCACTCTGAGTGCAGAGCAAAGGTCACCTTATTTTCAACATCTTAAACCTGCACATGACACAGAAGACAGCCATGTGACATCTGCAGTGCTGTGACTCAGAAGTCTCTGAGCATGAAGCAGAGGCAAAAGTGTCTCTTCATGACCTGCACCAGCTGGGAAAGCCTCAGTTCCAAATGCACCCCTGAAGAAAACCTTACTGTCTGTTCTCTTAAGCTCCTATTCTGACAACTCTGGAGTGGTTTCTGCTTGATCAACACCTGAATAGTTTTTCTGCTCTTCCTTTAAAAGACAAACCAACTTATTTCACGTCCCAATGAGCTGATCACAGTATAAGTGCAAAAAGCATGGGTTTTGTAGAGTGGGTGGGAGATTTCTGCAGAGAAACTAAAATGAGTGAGTTCCTTAGCAGGGGGCCAGCAAGGCTTTTCTGAAATTCAGGGAGAGAAAACAAAAACAGGGGAGGTTCATGTGCAAAGCACCAAGAACAGAACAATGAAATGTCAAGTTGCAGTGGCCTCTCCACACCTTACCAGTACTGAGGGTCAATACCTGGGACATTAGGACATTTGGAGCCCTGCCCAGTCCATGAGCAGAGAAGAAAAACTCCAAGAGCACAGTGCCCAGGGTCTGTGCCAGCCTTACCGTTTGGCACAGATGTCTGGGCTCTCCTGTCTGTGCCTGATTCTTCTGTCTGGCTGAAGTTACCTAAAGGAGTTGAATGGGAAATTAATTATGGTTAATGTGAACATTCTGCTCTTGAAATTTGGAGTGCACCTGGCCAGAGACAAAGGAGAAGCATCTTGCAACACAGACAGTGGCACCAAGCAAGGCTCAGTATAAGGGATGCAAACATCCAGGTTCAAGAGTCTCCATCTGATCTTTTTCGTCCAGATTACTCTACAGTACAGTTAGCTTCACTTTCAAGGCAGGAGAAAAACAACTTTACTCTCTGATACAAACAAACTCGGAGTATGGGCAGCCCTGGCTGATCTAAAACCACTGTGGCCCAAAAGAGAAGCTCTACTTTCCCTGCAAATAAGGGTTTTCTGTGAATAAACCACTGGCTGGGTCAGCAGCCCAGTCAGGGGCCTTTTCTGACTCACTGCATAGCTCAAAGCTGCCACAAAACCCCCTCAGCATAACCAGAAGCAGTTCACCTTCAGAAGGATTAGTGATGCTCAGCTGTTACTACAAAAGCTAAACCACTGTAAGCCAGCTCCAAAACCTTAAGAGACATTTTGTTTTATGATATGTCACAGTATCAAAAGGCTGAAAACAGTTTCAGCTTCAGTCCTGAGAGAAATTCCCCACCAATCCACATTCCCTGATGGTTGTCTGGTCTTTGCCCAGTTTCATCTCAGCCAAAATAGCTGCTGCTGCTGCTGCACTTGGTTACAAAGGCTGCATCTACCCAACTGATGCAACTAATAAGAGTTACCACAAGCAGAATGTGAAAGTACCGTTGAGAAGGACTTATCCTGTAAGACTTCCTGCAGAAGAGAAGAATCAGTCACCAGATAAAGCAACCCACTAAAGGAGAGGCACAGCTTAACTGGCTCCACAGGCCTTCACAAGGCAGAGGGTGTGTACACCGTGTAGTTTGCAAGAAAACACAGACTAACGGATCATGCTCCTCATGGATCACCTCGTTTTCTCTAAAGACACTGCCTCTGCTAGCGGGAAATGTGGAGAAGTGGTTTTGTGTGGTAATTCTAAGACTTCTGTGTTCCTTGCCTTTCTGGATCAGGAAAATTTAAAAAATAACAATTAAAAGTCCACAGAACAAAGAGATTGGAGAATTTCTTCCTTCAAATAAATCCATCCAAAAATTGCATCTCAGCTTTATTGAAGGTGGGGATGTACAATTTTTACTGTTTTAATCTGTTAATGTCAGGGGGCTTTTACCTCAAATTACACCTCTAAGCCAGAAGTTGTGCTTCCAAGAAAAACAAGGCCATGCAAATGAGGGCACTGGTGGTTCCACTGCCTAGACTGGGTGATGGCAATGGGTGGCCAGGGTGGTGGCTGTGTTTGGCCAGGGGAAACCGGCCTGACCTCTCTTACCTTCTCCCGCAGAGCTCATGAGCAGGACCTCCAGATCCAGAGGCAGGTCATACTCCATGCAGACAGACTGTGCAAAGTGCTTCCAGGCAGCAGGACCAGCCTCCTCCAGCAGGTCAAGGAGCATTGAGACTTTTTCTCTGGGGTTGGTGATGCCCCCCAGGCTGCTCAGGGCAGCCTCGGGGACGAGGCGCTGGGCAGTGCAGAGCAGCCAGTCTGGACAGTGGGTGAGGAACTCCATGAGCTGGGGACGGGCTCTTGCTACAGCTGCTGGCAGGTCTAGATCATCTTGCTGAAATGGGGGCTAGAAGGATACAGACAAAAGGCAGCAGTGGGTACAGGAGCAAGAGATGTTCACCCACACAGCCCTGCATGGCTTGATCTGCTTTTCTACCCCCTGGCCTAACCCAGAATTTCTTACCTTTACTCCTGAGTTTAGAGCCCAGTCTCTGTGAGCCCAGTCATGAGGGTGCAAGGATGGCAGTCCTTGTCTACCATCACAGTGCCTGACAGCAGGACTGTGAAGGACAGGGGTAATCTCTCTGGCACCAGCCAGGGAGAAGCTGTTGACATCCATATTGCTGCAGTGGCCATCTGTCAAATATAACATCCCAGGCATCTTTCACAAGTACCAGGACCTTTGGGAAGGTCAGGGATGTTTTTGTTATTGCTCAAGAGTGCTTACACAGAGGCAAGGTTTTCTGCTTCTCATAACACCCTACCAACAAATAGGTTGGGGATGCACAAGGAGCTGGGAGGGAACACAGCCAGGACAACTGATTTCACCTGGCCATATGGCATCATGCTCAGAACATAAAGCTGGGGTAAGAAGGAGGAAGGCAGGGAGTTAGAGTGACGATGTTCATCATCATCATGATCCCCATTACGTGTGATAGAGCCCTGTTTTCCTGGAGATGGCAGAACACCTGCTTGCCCACGAGAAGCTGTGAATGAATTCCTTGTTTTGCTTTCCTTGTGTGTGCAGCTTTTGCTGTACTTGTTCAGCTGTATCTCAGTTCACAAGTCTGTGCAAGACCCCCCTGCACAAAGGGCTCAGGCAGCTGTTCCAGCTGCTCATTTTGTGGGGATGAACAACCCATTTCTGCTTTGGTGACAACGCCACCTCCAGTCCCTCTTCCTTCCCACAAAGCCACACACAAGATCTCCTACCTGCATTGTTGTGTAATCAGTCTCCTTCCAGTTGTCAAGTGCAAAGGTGGCTTCTGCTCCATATTCTGACAGAGAATTGATCTGCTAGAGGCAGTCTCAGAACACAGACACACCCCAACACGTGGGACATGCCTCACTTGGTACAGATGCCTGGGGATAGCAACAACAGAGCTTGATGTAGACGTGCCAGGCCATGGCAATTACATGGGTCACAAATCTAGGAGCTCTGCCTTTGATCCAAGGGCCAGCTGTGATGCTTTTTGTCTCTTCTCACTCAAACCAGCAGCGACCACAAAGTTCCAACATTTGAGGATTCACTCCTGGCCTCCAGAAAATGCAGGACTGAGCCTTGTGCCCTAGGATGCAAGTGAAGACAGCTTTAGAGGAACACTTTGTGGGAATCACAGCTCTCCTGGTGTCACTGCCTGGTTTGAGCTGGGCTATGCACTCTGCTGCTGTCAGCTGCTTTGTGGAAGCTGATGCAGAAGCAGCAGCATCTTGCTCAAGTCAGGCAGTCGGTTACACCAGAAAAACTGTGAAAAGCTGATCCTCTGAGACTGCACAGCTCTCACAAAAGAGTTTCAAGTGTAGGGGGCTGAAAAAATCCCCAGTGCCAGCTCCCCACCTCTCAGCAGAAAGGGTGAAGGGAAATTTCAGCCTGCTCTGCACCTGGCAGTAGTTGGTGTCCAGCCAGCCTCCCACAGGGAAAGGGAAGAGGAAAGCAATCACCATCCAATCTACAGACAACAGACTTAATAAAGCCATACTAAACGCATACATAAATGAATAAATTCAGCACTTAACGCCAATGGAGACTGAAAGCCATTCAGGCAAAGAGTAGACTCATACATGTCAATGAAATACTCATATTCAAGATGAAAACAACACTGAAAAGTTGGAAGAAAGCTCAGCCACACTGCACAGCTCCTGTACTACTGCTCTGCTCAAGAATGGTTGGCAGTTACCTTCAGTAAAATACCTCTGACCCCAAAATGAAGCACAAAAACCTCCCAAGAAAAGCCAGAAAACTTTTGAGTCTTGATCCTTACTCTTCGAACGCAAAACTACCTTTAACACACTTTGCAGAACTTAACTTCCTCAACTTGGCATTTGCACTTCTCCCCACCACAAAAAAAACTGAAATGTGAAACTCCCTGTTGCAAATCTACCAACTTCTTGCCTGCTCTGAGGGCACAAAGTACTTACCAGAAGCCCAGAAACAGAGTACCAGCACCAAAACCAGTGTGGGGGTCACCAAAAAACAATGCTGGAGGACAATATCCACTGCCTTGATTTCCCCACGTGCTAACTCACCAATGTCCCGAGGCTTTCCGGACCAAACGAACAAAAGACTGAGCAAAGTGAAAGTAAAACCACCTGGGAATTCCCCAACCGAAATGTAGCGGCAGTAAAACCAGAGAAATGAGCAAAAATATCCAGTTGGAACAGAGGAAGGGTAACATCCAAGCCTAAAATCTATAGCTAGGTGATAGTTTAAGTAAAGCAGTTGAGGAGTAGTCCAAAGAAATGGTACCCAGGGCAAGCAATGATAGTTGCTGGAGTTAACAGTAAATTCTGACTTGGTTTTGGTTAAGGCACTTGCAATGGGAATATTTCTATTCACATGCATAAATCTGATTATTCTGGTACACGGGGAAATATTTAATAACCTCTTCCATTATATGTAAGAGGAAAAAACAAGTTGCTTTTCCTTTGGAAAAAGGACAAGGTTTAAGTGATAATGTAGCAGATGTGAATGATTAGATAAAAGATCCCATGTCTAGATAGAGCTGTGTGTGTAGAGATCTCCATATCTAACCGGATGGGCTGCAACAATCAAATGTTATTAATATTTCTCTGAAGGCCAGGGAAGCTGCATTGGAAAACCAGACGGAGCCTGTAGCCGAACCCCAGAGAAGGCAAGATGGCAGGCACACTGTGCTGTGCTATAATTCACTTCTCAGATCCAGCAGGACCTGTGTCTCCGGACAGAAACACTGACTCTGGCTGCCCTGCCCTGAGCATGGCGCAGCGAGTGGGGGCAGCCCTGGAGAACCGGGGCTGGATGGAGGCGGCGGCGGGGACACCTGCCAGGCTCTGTCCCACTTTGCCACCTCCTGGCCCACCTTTTCCCTGGGAGCACAAGCCACCAGTTCGGCTGAAGTTCGGACTCGAAGACCTTGGAGGTGTTTTCCAGCGTTCAGGATCCCGTTCTCTACCCCGGCTTTTCCATAAGACATGCACATCTCCGTGCTGGGGAGCACAGCCACACCTCCAGCCCCAAACCCTCGTGGCGCTCCCAGCACGACGCCTCGTCCCGTCCCTCCCCGGGGTGCCCGGCGCGATGTCCCCGCTCCCCGGAGCGCTCACCTGGCCCCGCTGTGTCCCCGCGGGCAGCCCGGGACAGCGGCGGGGCCCGGGACAGCGGCTCTCCCGGGACAGCGGCTCTCCCGGGACAGCGGCGGGGCCCGGGACAGCGGCGGGGCCCGGGACAGCGGCGGAGCCCGAAAGCGAAAGCGGCGGCGTTGGAGCAGCTCTGCCGGGAAAGCACGTGAGGCTGCGGTGCCGGGCTGGGGGGGGGGATGGCGGCCCACGGATGGCTCGGCATCTCCAGGGAGGCAGCGGAGGATTCACTGCTCCCCGCTGGAGTTATTTAGTTTGGAAAAGACCTCTCACATCAGCGAGTTCGGTAATTGAGCGCTGCTATGTTCACTGCTATGTTCACCACTAAACCGGGTACCCAGGAACTGCACCCGCACGCCTTTTGAACTGCGCCAGGGATGAGGATTTCACCTCTACCCCCCTTCTGGTGAAGGCATTTTCCCTAATATCCAACCTAAATCTCGCGTGTTGTAACTTGAGGGAGTTTGCTCTTGTTCTGTAACATGCTGCCTGGGAGAAAAGACAGACACAGCCCCAGCTGGCTCCACTCTCCTTTCAGGGATTGTAGGGTGCCGAGGTCCTCCCTGAGCCTCTTTTTCTTCAGGCTGAATCCTCCCAATTCCATCAGCTGCTCCTCATCAAACTTCTGCTGCAGATCCTTCCCCAGCTGCCCTGCCCTCCTTTGTCCCCATGGAAGGGCAGCCCTGTCCAGCCCCCGGCAGGGCAGGCACCCCCATGGCAGAAAAAGGGTGCTTTTCCCCTGCCATTTCCTTTTTATTAATGCTCACCACTCCTGTGGGATGTCATTTAAGGGCTGTGGCTTGATGGAAGCCAAGTCCCCATGACCCTGAGAAGACATTGCCATGCAGGGAGTGAAAATGTCACCTGAGCACTGGTGGCTTTAGAGCAGGAGGGAACATGGACAAGCCCTTGTACTGAAACAGAGGCAGAGGCAGTGATGGGAACAGGGTGAGAAGGGAGGCAGAAAACTGCCCACCACCCAGTCAGTCACACCACAGCACCACACCCTTCGTGCCCCTTGGCTCCTGCTGGCTCAGGGACACAGTTGGGTCACACCTTCCTTGGCTGCCACGGAGCCACTGAGGCCCCTCCAGCCTCCTCCCCCAGCAGCCTGGGCACCAGGAGCACCGAAGGGATGACAGCCCAGCAGTCACCCAGAACAGGGAAGATGTGGGTGAGAGAGAGAGAAGCAGGTCAGAGGGACCTGGTAATGTCCATGGTAATACAGAGGGAGCAACCACCATGCCCAAGGAGCTCAGGAAATGGAGTTCATCCTGCTACCAGCCTCTTTCTGGGACAAAGTTTAATGCTTTTATACTGCTCTGTGATGGAAGAGAATATCATCTCTACCTTTGTTAATGTGATCACCTTTACAGGTGATCACATTAACACCCAAGATCATCTCCAAGTGAAAAGACTTTAAAAAAAATAGCATGAACTGGTACAGGAAAATAACTGAGTCACTTGAGATAAATTATTGCACAGTGGTAGGAAGCAAAAGGAATTTGATGCTCAACTAGACACATAAAATTTCTCTTATCATCTCTTTCGTTTCCTTATAATTTTGAATGCTTTTTTCATCTTTGCTGTCACTGTCTCAACAACATGGCCATTATCAGTTTGGAGCTCTCCACTGAACCATCAGGGTCTGTAAAGAAATTACCCCGGGCACAAGGTCTCTGTTATTGTACTGCACTGCAAATTCACATCCCATTTACTTTTTTCATCCATATGCAGGTCTTTTAGCATTACTGGTTCTAAGCTTACTTGGAGTTTGGTAATATCATTTGACTTGTTGGATTCTGTCAAATTCAGGAGGCTCTTGGTGGAACCCAGGATGAGAACAATAGTGCTGTATTTCCAAAATGTAACAACAGAGATGCCAAAAGTGGCAAAACCCATTTTGCTGCCTCCTGAGACTGCTAACCCAAAGCATTTGCACTTCAAGAGCCCAGCTCTGACTCCTAAAAACACAAGCCCTTTAAAGATCTTGAAAAAATAGTGTGGATTGAGGTGTAGACTTCAACATCTTTGCAGAAGAAAGGCTCCATGGAAGCACAGTTGTACAGAGCCCAGAGCCTTTCTCAGGAAAAGGAAATAAAATTCAACCAAAACTGATTTAAAGCAGCTCATCTTTTAATTGGTCCAGACACAATTTTTCTGGTTGTACACAAGTTCCTGTGCTCCTCTGTGAAGGGATGAGCTCTACAAACTTTTCTCAAGAAAGTTAAGAAGCAAATGACTCGGAAAGCCAAAGTCAAGCTGTACAATTACATATCCCTAAAAAGTGGGGAGAGAACAGAAAATATTATTTTAGTTCTTGCCACAATCCCAAAAGGGCTTTGAGAGCTGGGTAGCTCTGAGCTCTGCTTACCTTTCTGGTAATGATCTCAGGATTTATGATATCAAAGAGATCAAGCCTTTTGCTGTTCATCAGTGAAGTCAGAGCTGATCCAATACCTGTGGAATCACAAACCCATCCAGTTACAGGGATGTCCATCCTGGCTTGCTGCCTGTCACCAAAAACTAATTGTGCCTCAATGTGTCATGACCTTCAGCCTGACAGAAGACTCACTTTTCCTTTCTCCCAGCCATTTACACGGGGTTCCTCATTCCCCAAGTGTATCCAGCAGAAATTTCAAACGGATTTCAACAGAATTTCAAACCACAAATGTGGTTCCTCCCATTTCCCAGTTATTAGTGTTATTGATGGGTTTTTTTCAGTGCTCAGGTTTAGGAGATCTGATGTTAGACAATTCATGGAGCAGGCTAGCACTTCCCCAAATGAAAACTCACTTGAAGTTACTTCTGGAATGCCAGCAACCAAGATCATATTCTGCAGGAAGCTTTGTATGGATGGGTCCTCCTGAAAACCAGAAAATTTATACAAAATTGCTTTAAAAGACATTGTTTAGCCTCAAATGGCTTAGAGAATTTATTTTTTTTCTGGACTTACCCCACTTGGATCAGCTGTACATTTAAACACTTTAATCACTACACTGAAGGGAAGGGGAAAAAAGGGGAAGAAAAGTCACTAAGTGCTGCAGAGATCCTCTTTTTGTGCTGCTTTTAAACATGGGCCAAAAGAGGCAACTCTCAAGAGAGCACAGTACGAACCTGGAGTCCACAGGCTGCAAAATTAGTTTCTTTTCTGCATAGGTGGCTTGGATGGTGGCTGTGATTTCCTGCAGAGAGAAGAACAGCGGGGTTCAGAGCCTTATAGCAAGGAGCTGCATTTGGATATTTTGGGTTGTTTTCTAAGAGCCAGAGTTCATATTTTGGGTTGTTTTCTAGGAGCCAGAGTTCAACATCCTTTTGGCTTTACCTCCAGGTATTGCTAGAGAAGGCCAGCACTTTCCTTCTCCCCTTGCATGCAATAAACTCCCCCCTCATGCCCACAGCCTCAGTCTCTGGAGCTGCAGGCTGGCTCTTCCACTGGACTTTTGCTATTTTGTAAATCCTGCACAAGGATGGAAATGGCTTTGTAGGGTGTTCTTTCCCGATGACATCCACCTCAACATCTGACTGGATGTAGAGAGAACAGCCTCAGGGCAGCCAGGACTGCCACAGGTAGTCAATCCAATGTAAACCAAATTAAAAAAAGAAAGCAATGTCTGAATTCTGGCCACTTAGGCTCATTGTCCTGCTGTTGTCTGCATGCAAACATTCATTTAAGAGGAGCATTTTGTGATGCAGTTGCAGATCACAACCAGGCTTTCAGCAGTCCAGGAACAGATCTCATCCTAGGAGCCACAATTTTGGGGATCACCTCTGCTTCTGCAATCCTTGAAATGTATTTCAAGACACCATTTGGGGCATAAGAAACAGCCATGCATATTTCCTCTAACGCCCTGCTAACATGGGATACTTGCTGAGAGAATTATTCTCAGCTGTGGTTTAGCCTTTAAAATTGAGTGTGCCCAACCCACAGGCAAGGATTTGGGTTGGTTTTGTGTCTGTCTTAGCCCACAGCTACAAGACTGGACAAACACACTGCTCTCCTGTGATGTTAACCATGACAGGGAAGCTGCTGGCATTTTTTTTTTCTGCTTCCTTAGATTCACTATAAAGCAGTTTGGGGTGAAACACAGTGTAATCAGGACCCTTCATACAGGCTCACATAGAGAAAAAGGTTATATTTTGAGCTTCACATTCTTCAGAGCTTCATGTCCATTCCTGACACAGCTATACTCTTAGTGGGGACCTGAGCTAGAATTTGGGTACAAGGAGAGTTCAGAATAAATACATTCCCATGGTGCCTTCATTTTCTCCTAAAACATCTCAATGACATTACCCTGTGTCAGATAAATGTTAATGGGGGCTCCTCAGAGCTTTCTGCTGCTTTGCCCACCTTGCACACTGATAGTGGGCTGGCCTAGCTGAGGGGGCATTGAGCCAGCATGGTCACTATCATCATTTCCAACCTCAAAGGTCTAAGGAACACATGGGAGTGTTAAAAGAAACTGATTTGCCTTCTCCACCTCCCGTGGTTTAGCCACCCACCCTTCCCAAAGTGCTCCCTGCCATCGCTGTCCCTGCACACCAGGGATGGTCCTGACTTGGGACAGAGCCTGTCCCAAGGTCCTCACAGTCAGGAGGTGCCAGAACTGACCTTCTCCATGTACAGGGCCACCAGGGGTTCTTCTCCTGCCAGAAGGATGCTGACCTCCACTGCGACCGAGGACCTCACGACTGTCCCTTCCGGCTGAAAGGAAATCTGGGGCTGGGTGAGACTCCACACCTTGGCCACAGAGTCATTGTAGGGGGTGCCTTGAAAAATCTGGTCAAGTAAGGAGCAAAAGTCGAGTCAGGTTTTTTCCATACCAATTTCATGCCAACTTGTCACATTTGCAGTCCCCAGTTCCTCCTCCCGTTCACCCAGCTCAATAACTCAGCCAGGTTTCAGGGAAACTGTGCCAGCATGGAAGATGGAGAAATCCTCCTTGCAAAGCACAACTGCTTCTCCATCAGCCCCTCTCTTTCTCCATCTGGCCCACCCAAGACTCAGACTGCCAAAGGAAGGACTCAAGTTGTTACAATGCAACAGAATCCATTTGAAATTTCCTCGTTTGGCATGCAGTGCTCTGAATAGGATGAAAAGTTACCCTCTGCACCACCTTCCTCTGCACTTCTGTGTCTTCCATCTCAAACAGCTCCTTCAGAAACAAACCAGAAACAGATTGTGAAAAAACAAAAGGTCATGGTTGCTCCTGGTGCAGGCTGGACAGGCCAGAGCACTGAGGTGGGGCCTGTGCCCAGGGCAGGACATGGCTGAGCTCCCCCAGCTCCCACCCTTTTTTCCATCCCAGTGATCCCCCAGAAAATCACATCCCTCTACAATTCAGCAGACAAGTTTCCTATCAGCTGCTGTTATCCCTCCAAGGATTAACTCTGCACTCTTGATAAGAAGGCACCAATTCCAGGATCACATGAAGTCACTGACTGTAGATTTCTGTCTTCTACAGAAACCAGCTCTCACCAAAACATAGTATTTAGTGAATTTTTCACTTTCTCTCCAAAATATGATATATGGGGTGAGGAGGGTACCCCTCTGGGAATGACCTGCAGTTTCTCCCCTCTGAGGTTCAGCACCAGCTGCCCATCCAGGAAGGCTGCTGCAGCCAGGGAGCTGAGGCTGTGCTCGGACAGCCAGAAGTAGAGCATTCGGGACTCGGTCAGCAGCGACGGCGAGAAAACGGAGTCACTGAGCGTGCTGGAGTTGTTCTTGTACAGGACAACGCCCTGGAAAGGAAAACAAGTGTGTTGGCCACAGCAAGCAGCAGGGAGACAGGAGAAAAAGCCAACACCTGCATTTCCATGGCAAGGCAAAGGCCTGGCTGGACACAGCAGGGAGCAGGTTGGCGTCAGCCCAGCTGCAGTGGCACAGCCCCACGGAACCAGCCCCCCAAGCCCTCCAGAGCACACCACGGCCAGAAAACCTGCTCAGCTGTCTGAGCAGCCTGGGTTACTGTACCCTGTGGTGGGACTCGATGTATGTGGCTTTTATGACAGGATCTGATGCGAGGGAGATATCAACAGCGATGTCCTTATCCCGGACAAAATCGGCTGCAGGAGGAAAACACAAAAACCTCACACCAGAAACAGGACCCTGAGCACAGCTTGGGGCAGGTGCTTTTAGGGCTTGGTGCAGGTGGTGACAGGGATGTTATGAAAGAACACAGGGGTGGCACAAGGGTTCCCACTCCTTTGGATGCTAGTGCCGATCCTGCTACAGCTCCCTGACTCTGTTTCTTCCCTGGGAAATGGGGATAATTATGCTCAGTTTTACATTCCACTCCTTTTCCCTGATATTTGGGAGTGGCAAAATCTCCAGATGGTGTACAGCCTCATGCCTAATACTGCACTACATGCTCCTGTTCTAGCTAACATTGGTCCTGAAGCATCCTGCACAGCTGATCAGTACATACTGAAGAGAAATTCCTTATTAATTTAATTGTCTTTGAATCTGTGTAATCATCCTAAAAGATCACCCTGATGCAGAAAAATCCAAACATAACATTACTAAGGTTTATTTTGCTGCTGTCTGAGGGCTTGGGATCCCATACACATTTTTGATGGATGTGGCTACCACTCAAACATTAAAAGCTGTACATAAAAAAAGAAAGCAGAAAAACCAAGAATATTTACCTGCTAAATCAATTATAAAATTTGTCAGCGTCTGAGCAACAGTATTTATTTCCTTGCACACCTACAGGAGGAAAAGAGGGGGAAAAAATTAGGGTAAGGGGTGGGATTTTGCATTGTAGAGCAGAGCTGAGCCTCACTGAGGTCTAGGGGCTGTTGGTCAGAGTCCCTCGACAGCCTCAGGGTCAGCAACAGCTCTCACTTTGCCCAAGCTGCTTTTTTATTGTGGATTCAACTTATTTGTCTTATTTTTCATGAGCACTAACATGTCACTGCTACTGTCTTGTGGGCAAGAGGAGTGTGGGGCATACACAGAGCTTTCCTCAGCCCTCAGGCTGATCTTACCTCCCTCTTGAGGACAAGCTTCAGAGTGAAGGAGATGAAATCTGTGAAGAGCTGCTTCAGCCAGCCAGGCCTGTGTGAGACAGGGAGCACAGTGAGGTCTGCACATTTGGGTGGGTGGCATTTGGGGACCAGCAGGGGGACAATAAATCTCAGTGTTGAAAGGGGTCAGACTCACTGCTTGTCTCCTTGGAGGTGAAGTGTGAGCTTGTGGAAAGTCAGGTAGCAGTCTGAAGCATCAGGAGCCACTTGGTCCTTTTGGCACACTGCATGGGATGAAAGGAAAAAGGAAAAAAAAGCTGATTTGTTACTGAGAGAAGGAAGAGGGCACTTTGCAGACACTGCAGGCCTGGAGCAGGGCATCACTGCAGAGAGCCAGCCAGGGCTCCCCACATCTCCCAGGGAATGCTTCCAAAAGATTCCAGACCCTGCCAAGTTGGGGCAGGTGGGGCTACCTTGCACCTGGATGGCTTCTGCTCACAGCTCCACCTGAGCTGGTCTACCAGGCACCCTTCTTCATCTGGATACCTGCCAGCTGCCCTAGCTCCTGCCAGCAGAGACTCAGCTGTCCCCTAACATGACCCAGGAGAACCTGGACAGGACATGCAAACCCACAAACCAGAGTAGGGAGGGAATTTAGTCACATTGCAAAATGTTTGGGTATTGCAGCATACTTACTCAGATTGATATTTAGCTGGAGGTCAATGGAAGACTCAATTTCAAAATCAACTGAATGAAAAAGCTGCAAGCTGTAATGGCAGAAGAGGGGACATTTAGGAACCTGAGCCAGGAGCAGCTTCTCCCTGACAGATGTGGATTTTGTAACACCTCTCACACTGTCCTTGCACTGCAATGGGCCAACCCCCAGCACACCACAGCCCATCTCAGATACTCTGGCTTTAAATCATTGCAAACTGCTGCCTTAGTGGCACTTTGGAGCATTAACCCCCCCTTTTTATCCACTCAGAATTTACAGAGCAACGAAGCAGAGAGACTAAGTCAACTCCTGTGCTTTGGCCATCTGGTCTTGTCATGCAAGGTGAGGACAGAAAAGCAGAAAGCAAGATGGGGCTTGGAAACACTGCTAGAGTATAAAATCCTGTCTCAGGCAGTCATCAATGCAGCCATGGCCACAGAGACTGAGGAGAGCAGCCCCACTTGTTCTTTGCCAGGGGCCAGACCCAGGGGCAGCAGCAGAGCTGAGAATGGTGCTCAGCAGAGCTGGGATTGGTGCTCAGCAGAGCTGGGATTGGTGCTCAGCAGAGCTGCAGTGGTGCTCAGCAGAACTGCAGTGGTGCTCAGCAGAGCTGCAATGGTGCTCAGCAGAGCTGGGATTGGTGCTCAGCAGAGCTGGGATTGGTGCTCAGCAGAGCTGCAGTGGTGCTCAGCAGAACTGCAGTGGTGCTCAGCAGAGCTGCAATGGTGCTCAGCAGAGCTGGGATTGGTGCTCAGCAGAGCTGGGATTGGTGCTCAGCAGAGCTGCAGTGGTGCTCAGCAGAACTGCAGTGGTGCTCAGCAGAGCTGCAATGGTGCTCAGCAGAGCTGGGATTGGTGCTCAGCAGAGCTGGGATTGGTGCTCAGCAGAGCTGCAGTGGTGCTCAGCAGAACTGCAGTGGTGCTCAGCAGAGCTGCAATGGTGCTCAGCAGAGCTGGGATTGGTGCTCAGCAGAGCTGGGATTGGTGCTCAGCAGAGCTGCAGTGGTGCTCAGCAGAACTGCAGTGGTGCTCAGCAGAGCTGCAATGGTGCTCAGCAGAGCTGGGATTGGTGCTCAGCAGAGCTGGGATTGGTGCTCAGCAGAGCTGCAGTGGTGCTCAGCAGAACTGCAGTGGTGCTCAGCAGAGCTGCAGTGGTGCTCAGCAGCTCCAGCCCCGTACTCACAACCAGGCCCCAGCATAGCCATAGGTCAGGGTCCCTCTGAACAAGGCTGTCACGTTTCTAATGGAGATGTGGATGGCACTGTCCTCCTTGAGCTCCACCTCACTCCTCTCGATGGACAGATCATTGACCTGGATGCTAGAAACAACAGAAACAGAGTTTGTCCCCAGCCCAGAGCTGTTTGCTGTGATTGGGCAGGACAGGTTTATTCCTGAGGAACAGGACTCTGAGGGACCCTTGCCAATGCCAGGCTCTCAGATTTGCAAATCCCAGGGCCAGGTACAAGGACAGTGACAGTGATGCTTGTGCTTCAGCCTTGGTGCACTGTGCAATATTTGGATACAAGGTTTTGGAATGATTTAAACAGGAAACGTGGAACAATGCAACCCTGTTTTGTTGCAGTGCTCTGTGCAGCTGTGGTCATGGCAGGAAGTCTGCTCTGTGAGCACACCACTGGATTTGTGGTCCCCACATAAAAGTGAGTAACACAGCGACACCCAGCCTGGTTTGTCACAAAGCACAGCCAAGTGACATCCTGCTGACAGGGGTGGCTCTGGCAGCCCCAGATGGGTCCCCTCTGCCTCTCAATGTGCCTTGGGCACCTTCTGTCATCGGTGGCCACAGGTGCCCCAGCCCACAGGAACATTAATCCCCATCCCTATTGTCAGAAATGAGCTCTACACACTGCCTTCCCGCTCAGCTGGGAAAATAAATAACTCTCAAATAACTCATTAGCAGCCTAAACCTTAACATGCAAATTGTCTGCGAGGCTTAGATCCAAAACTGTGTCTGCCCCAGTCCAGACCTTTGCATTCACCAGGAACTGCTGGATCAGAGCTCCCTCCAAGGCCAGTTTCTGGTCCCCTCTGTGCTCCATCCCCTCCCCTGGCACAGCCACACACGGATACTCACTCGCTCAGCCCATAGGCCACCCGGCCCAGGAGCCGCATGGACCTTTCCCCGGTGATGTTTGGGAATTTGGCGTTCCTGAAGGCTGCTTGGATGACCTGGGCCGTTTCCCGGTTCACTGTTGGTGGAGGAAAAGGGCAGAGGTGTCAAACTGCAATTTGTCCTGGCTGCAAAGCCAGATCTGCACTCTGGATTAAAGCACTACAGAAGGCTTTTATCTGAGGCATTTGTGCTAGATTCAGGAAGCACTAGACATAGTTTCAGAGTAAATTTTAAAAAATTAAAATCCCTAACTGTGACAGCTGATGGCAGCAAGGGACAACAGCGTGTGTGGCTCGACAGCCACCAGTGGGAGCTGTCCCAGGGAGTTGTGGCCAGCTTCCATACACCTCAGGAGCAGATCTTGGAAAGGGCAAGGCTGTGCTTATCCTTACACCACAAAAACTGTTGACTTTACCCCAGTGCTTTGTTTCTGCTTACCTGTATTGCAGTCAGCTCTTGGGTCTACAAAGAAAAAATTCTGAAAAGGTTTCTGTGCCCATTTTACTAATGTTACACAGCCCATTCCAGCCTCAGCCTCAAGGATTTTTCCTTCCAGAAATACCCTCTGTTAGTTCAGCCCAGCATGAATACACCTTTCTTTGCATGTACCACTGTCAGATGGGACAGGACAGGGATGCTCCCACCCTCCAAAGAAGAATTAAGTTCTTCCCCCACCTGCAAAGCTCCCAAATCCTTGCAAATAAACCCACAGCAGGTGAGAACCTGTTTCCTCCCTTCTGCACACCGACCCCAAGAGATGAGATTGCAATGAGGAGAGAAATCAAGCACACATTTGTTGAAGCTCTTTCATCATGCCAAGCCCCAGCAGGAACAGCTCTAAATCCTTGGGCTGAGAACAATTTTCAAGCTCCTTTGCCTGCTCGTGCTTCAACCTGTGCTCCAGGCAGGTGTTTACACAAGAGACAGAGAAGCAAGAAGCCCCCTCACCTGGCTGATCTGTCACTGCCTTCTGGCAGAGCTGGGGCAAACCCAGCCCCACGGAGCAGGCACTTACACAGCAATGCCGCCGGCTTGGTCATCCTGCAGACGATCCCCGTGCCTCTGTAGGGAAAGGGCCCAAACTCGCAGACTGCTGCTGCGTGGACAAGCCCCAGCAAGATGCTGAAGGTCCCCAGCATCATCCTGCCAGCCCAGCACATCCTCAGCCAGAGCAGAGAGAGCTGATGAGACCAAGTGATTCTTGACAGAGGCAGAGGCTGCTTTCATACCCCCAGCAGAGCCCACTCGAAGCAGGACATGACCTGCTTCCTCCACTTATCAAAACTCATCACACATTTCCTAATCTTCCTATAGTTTCCTTAACACCAGTCATGCTGCACGCTGCCTTCCTCCCTCAGCAGGAGTTTGGGCTGCAGGGCTTGGTGCTCCTGCCAAGACTGCTTTAACTCAGGACATGGACACACCAGGGTGGGTGGAAAAAGCTGGAGGGGGATGGAGAGTGGAGGAGGATAAAGTCAAGGGAGCAGCCTCACATGCTGCCTCAAGCCACTTCATCAGTTTTTCTTCACACAGAAATATTCCTTATTTTTTATTACTGCAGTAATTCCCCAGCAAAGCCCAGTTTGAAAGGTGCCTACATCATTCACTGTTCCTGCTTCCACTGATTTTACACAGACTGGGGGGAAACTGAGGCACACTCCTGGGATGGGGGTGTTTCCTGCTCCCACTGAGTGAACCCACATCTCCCAGACCCCTGGAAAGCTCCGTGACCACAGGACTGGGATGCTTTTTGCCTCTTGTCTGGGTTTGTGAGCAGTCTGATTTGCCACCATGCCACTAAGGCGAGCTTTCCATGCACCCAGACTCTCAGCTGCTGTTTGGGGAACATCGGAGACCCAGGTTCACACCCACTCCTTGTGCACCCCTGCCCTGTGTGCCACTGTCCTCCTGCACCTCTGCTGTGCTGCTGGGGCCCCTCCTAACCCCAAAACAACCCCCAGAACAAAACAGAGCGGGGTTATTTCAGAAAGGAGGCTCACAACAGCCCCTCTGAACCTTTTTGCCAGAAAAGGCTGAGGGAGAAGGACAGGTGAGAGCTTGGCAGTGCTGCAGGAGCAGCCTCAATGCCCTGAGCGAGGCGAGGTGCCAGCCTCCCTCCTCTCCCTGGCAGATGCCTCATCCTCCCTGAGCAGGGTGAGCACATTTCCTGCGGGGTCCCTGCTGTCCAGCAGCCCCCACCCTGCCGTGCTGTTTTCTTCCTGAGTTGAGAAAGTGAACGGCCTCGGGTACCCCATGGAGGCACTCACGGTCACTGACCCCAAGGGAAGCCGAGCATCTGCAGCTTCCTCCAGGCTTCTCCAGGAGAGCAGCGTAGTGGCCATGGACAGACTGCCTGCTGCCAGCCCAAAGTGCTTTATAAATGAGCAGCTAATTGTTGGAAACACAGCGTACAAAGACAGCAGGTGCTTGAGCAGCAGAGCTCCCACATGGAATCATCTCAGCTGCCACAGCATCCCCGCTGCCCTGGCCACGAGAGCTCTTCCCAGGGCAGCTGCACAGAGCCTGGGCATGTTACAAAAGGGTTGGAATTCAAGAGGATTTAACCATCTAACAGCTCTGTTTTCTGTCCTCTCAGTTTAAGGGGTGTGGGCACAGTAGCCAATGCCTGGCATAAAGGAATCCTGCCGGCCCCAGGAGGCCACAACCACTCCTTTGCCCAGGGCAGCAATTCACATCAGCATGGAGGAAAGGGAAAACTGGCACTTTGACACAGGGGTATTTGTCACCAGGGTAGATAAAGGCACGAAGTCCAAGACCCCAGCCCCATTGTGCTGATCCTGGTAAATCCAGTGCATTCCCAGCCCCCTTAGGGGCCAGCTCCCCTGCCCCAGCACGGCTGCAGAGTCTGCTGTCAGCAGGCAACCCGAGCTCAGAGAAAAGGTGAACAGGGAACTGCTGGGCATTGACCTCCAGTGGGAACAGGAAGGCTGGAGACTTTCTGCCTACAATAGGAAAAGCATGTGGAACACAGACATGCTGTGAGCATCCTTGTCCTGGAGTAACCAGGCAGAGGCCAGGGCAGCAGGGACACCACAGCCCACCCTCCTCCCAGTGCAAGGTCAGGCTAGGACAAGTCAGGTCAGATTTAAAAGCCTAAGGAAAGGTTAATTTTGGCTAGCAGGAGGCAGGGCAGGCTTTAAACCCCAAAGAAAAGTTAAACATCCAAGCTGTAAAGGGGATGCTGGAAGATGTTTTGATAAATTCTTGCTGTGTAAGGCTTTATCTGAAGGCCGTGCACGCACACATGTACTCAGCACCTTGCTGTGCACTGTCCTGTAGCTGGGGTTGTTTTTCCCCACATTGTCCAGGGCAGAGGTACATCACAGTGCCATTAATCTTTGTGCTGCATTGACCAAAACATTTGGTGTTACCCTGCAGATGCTTCCTGAGAGCCTTCCAGGTACGCTGGCTGCACCCGCCAGCAGGATGGGCCCCAGCAGCACTGCCAGGATTCACACTGCAGCTCAGCCCTGGGATGGCAGCAGGATTCACACTGCAGCTCAGCCCTGGGATGGCAGCAGGATTCACACTGCAGCTCAGCCCTGGGATGGCAGCAGGATTCACACTGCAGCTCAGCCCTGGGATGGCAGCAGGATTCACACTGCAGCTCAGCCCTGGGATGGCAGCAGGGTCAGCCCAAAAACCACTGCTCCCATCTGTCCTAGATGTTTATAAAATTGAGACAAATAGCATTCAAACAAGATTTGGTTTATAAACTAGTTAAATCAATTAAAGCTATGCAATGTTTGAATACAGATTTGGGATGCCAAATGAAATTGGTATTACCCAAGTTACTCTCAAAATTTTAGAAAGCAAGAGTAACACGATATTCATCACATGATGAAGTGAGGGCTCTCAGTCTCAAGGAGTGTCCCTGGGTGATGTCCTGACCCCATGGGAGGGTTCCCCCACTGCAACCACAAATTCTCCTGATACCAACTCAATTCCTTCTCTTCTGTACCAGTATCACCCATAACAACCTCTAAAAAGAAAAAATAAGCTGGCACACACAGGTGGCCCGAGATCAGCCCAGGCTTTTCACAGCTGAGGGTGCCCAAAGCAGCTGGAAGTGCAGCCAGCTGCATTTCTGTGGCACTGGCAAATCCAGGCTGAAAGAGCAGCAAATACGACTTTCAGTGCTACTGTAAGAAACTGGGGAGGTTCTTTTGCAGCACAGGCCACTGAGCAGACACAAGACATGGGCCCAGAAGGAACATTTCCCAGGATTTGTCCAACCCTCCCAGGCAGGCAGCTGAACATGAACTCACTGCAGGTTTGTGAGGGGTTGTCACACCAGAACTGGTTCACCCCCATGATATCACTCCATTTGAAATTCACACCACATTGAACACCAGCAGGCATTTCAAGAGCTATTCCTGTGCAGCAGAAGGGCTGGAGGGAGGTGATGAAGATGCAGTTGGCACGTTTGGTAACACAGTGGGGGAGTGCTGGGGTGGCCTCGGAGGAGACTCAGTTTGTGTGCACTGCTTTGCAAATCCCACCAGACCCACAGCTAGAAATGCATCACGGGACAAAGAGCAGAGGGAGGCTGTAACACTGAGCTGGGCACTTGCACAGCTGTTGGGATGCCCCTGGCTGCTGAGAACAGGGACAGCAGGCAAGTCAGTGCATAAATGAAACAGCTCTTCAGAGAAAAGGGGAAACCACACACACAAACAAACACACCACCAGCACCAGCTTATCTGCTCAGCAGCAACATCATTCTCATGAGCTTTATGTTCCCAGAGCTGAGGACGGGACCATACCTGTAGTGACAAACAGGACTTGAGAGGCTCCCCAAGTAAGCAGCCTGTTAGGAGCTTCCACAACAAGAACAAAGGTGTCTGAGAAAAACAGATTGCACATTTTTCTCCAACTTGTTTCTCGGTGGGGACAGAGAACTGCTCTCAGCTAGAGCTGCCAGAGTGTATCAGGGGACACAGCAGCAGAGGAACTGGCTTTATCCTGCTGCTCACTTTGCCACCCCGAGGACCTTCAGAGGACTTTCACTGCCACAACCTGCCTGCCCTCGGGAGCCCTGCACAATGCATGCTGGACTGGTCGGGTGCTGCAGCTCACAGGCAGAGGAGCTAAACCAGCAGCAGAATCAGAGCTTGAAGTGTGAGCCAAGGCAAACCCAGCCTCCTAAACCCACAAGCCTCAAGGCCCCTTCTGGTCTCTCAGCTTCTGTCCCAGCAGAGGGGACAGCCTTGCTCTGGAAGATTCAAGGCTTGTGTTTGCCTTATGTCTAACCTGGATTCCCTCATTTTCAGGGCCATGCCCACTGGCACCCACAGCTGGCATCCAGGCTCTGTCCCCTTCCTTGCCATCCCTCCTCACATTCCTCACTGTTTACACTGACATCTCCCCAAGCTGAGCTGCCTCAGGTCCTTTCATGCCTCAGTCATCTCTGCTTGCTCCCAGGGTCTCAGGCAACCAGAGGCACTCACTGGTCAGGGCTCAGTGACAGGGTTAGGGCCACCCCAAACTCCCAACTCCACATGACACAGGGCTGGCTCAGTCAGAAGTGCTTGGAACCATCAGCCAGGCACTGTTCCCTCACAGCCCAGTGCTCCTGCCTGGGTGCACGCTCCTGGCAGCTGCCTCTGCAGGATTACACAGGATTTACTTCCACATTTTGTGTCCTCTGTTGCAGTCACAGCTCCCATCCACCCCAATGGCAGAGGTTATGCATTTCACAGAACCATTAAGGAAATCTCCTCTAAGGTCCAGGACCCTCACTGCATCTCTGCAGTGGCATTAGCTACACTTCTTTAGTTTTTTAACTAGGTTTAAATCCATCTGGCCTGCTCCTGGGAACAGCAAAAGCTGCAAGACAACAGATGCTTTGCTGTCTCGAATAAATTTTCAGACTAGAGATTTCACAAGTAATCCAGCATTATGTGCTCTTTGTCTTAACCATACCAAACCAGTTTATTTCTGGCTGCCAGGAAATGCTCTCTCCTGCTCAAACTGAGCACAGGCACAGCTCAGTTGATTTAGGCACTTTGCCAAGACACCTGAGTGATGATTTGCTACACCCTGAGGGAGAAAAACCCACAATCCACAAAGCACCCTTGATGTGGGACACACCCAGTGCAGCAGCTGAGGTGTGAGCTGCAGTTGTGTCTAGGGTGGGGGAATGGCTGTCACCCACCCTGTGCCTACCACAGGGACAGGAACACAGACTGTGATGTTGGAAAAGCCTAGGGATGCCTCTTTTTGGGGGAGTGCAATTCCCAGAGCAGCACCAGACCATTATCAAGGCAAGAAAGAATGGGCACCTCTTCCAGGAACATCCTCAAAGGCTTATGCAGGATATATCTGGGGCAGCAAAACTGACCTCCTCTCAAATTATTTCATTTTAAATACTTATTTTACCACTGCCCCACTCATCCTCCAGCAAAGTCTCCAGCAAACTGAAGATATGGCAGAAAAACAAGCCTGGAAAAGAATTTGTTCAAATCAAACCCAGCACCAGGATTAAGTGGATTCCACAGGTAACACCAACAAACCATGTCCAACATTAGTCTGATCTGACATGGCAAGATCAAGCATTACCTGCTACAACTGCTGGTCCTAGCTGATTGGGACCAAAATTGGCTCCTCAAATTGTCCTGCCAGGTGCAGGCAGAGGAAAAGAGTGACAAGTTCCAGGAGTGGCAGCTGTTCCTAGACAGCACATTTCAAGCCAATTTAAACCCTGAGC
Source organism: Hypocryptadius cinnamomeus (assembly GCA_013400635.1). NCBI lineage: Eukaryota > Metazoa > Chordata > Aves > Passeriformes > Zosteropidae > Hypocryptadius > Hypocryptadius cinnamomeus. Next base: position 90,879 of record VYZP01068408.1, on the reverse strand, counting down.
CAAGACTGTGTTGCAACTCCTCCATGACTCTCAGGCAAAAGGAGCCCAGCTTCCCAAATACCTACAGAATTACCCATTTCAACATGTCCATGGCCTTTCTGTTACCAGCTTTCCATAAGCAAACAAACTCCAAACTATTCAAGGCACTTTACCTGCTGAAGAACACAGCTGGGCAAGGAACTGAGTTCAGCAGCTTTTCTCCTCATATCCCAACTCCCTCATCATGACTTTTCAATAAAAAATAGGCAAGAACACATGTGCTTTAGAGGATATATACAAACGTGGATATAAATGCCTGCAAATTTTATTGCAATAACAGCCCTTAACCATATCAGAAATTAAAGGGAACACAATGAAATAATACAAGAGGAGTTGCACTGGAGTGAGAATGCAAAGTTGAACACAGGAATTAGACTGCTTTAACTTTGCATCCAAAAGCAGTGAAGAAGTTTACATTTTGCATAAGTTTTTGCTAAATATATTTATACTTGAACACACTTACTCTTCCCCCATGATCTGGTAGCAGGGCAGAGGGGAAGGAGGAATTAAATCTTGAATTTAAACTATCTGAATTTGGCAACATGAAATTTAGTCTGCAACTCCACTGAGGTAATTGCTCGTCCACATCACCATCTTACAGCCCTCCACTTCGTCCAACAAGGAGATTGCACAATACATTCTTCATAGGGAAATATTTACAAAGAAAATTTTAAATATTGAAGCAATTTAACAATATATCTTTCCTAAAAATCTGCTAACGCATATCTAGCAAATTTTGAGATCCTACACTCAGTGTAATTAAAACAGCATTTGAAACATTCCAACAGGAATCACATTGCACAGAAGAAGCAATTTGCTTCCCTAACATTTTTGCACACCCGCTCAGAGCCTGTGCCTTTAGTGCACAAGTCCACAATGCCAAGCCTCTACATAGGTACCTAATAAATGCTATGGAACAAAGTTCTTTGGAATGAGGACAAGCATCTCAGTCCCTGGGCTGTAATGATGTAAGGCTTCTTGCAGCTTTATTTGCTGGGTCAGTGAAAGCCAGAGGAAGTGCCATCCCTTTCCATGCCTGGTCTGGAGTTGGTGTCTGGTTCTCTCAGGTGTCCACTGCAGTTTCAGACAAGCAGATTGGTGACAGATCAGTTACGGGTCAGCCCAGGCCCTTCTGGAAGGAGGGAGGCAAAGAAAGTCTTGAAAAAAACCCACACCGTGCTCACGAGTGAAGGGCTGGCCTGCTGCAGCTCTTGGAAAGCCTGTCCCTCATCAGGAGGTGCCTCAGACTCATTTGTTCTGCCTCCATTTTCCTCCTGTCAAAATAAAGGATATTTGGTAAAGAAGAACTTCAGAAATACATTAGAAAAATCTAGCCTCAAACTGTGTTTTTGTTGCCAAAATGTCACTGTTTGAATATAAAATTTTTCAAGCAGTCCCAGATACAAAGCTAAAAGCCCAAGCTGCACATGGACATTACTGGTTAACTCACACTGGTGTCCAGAACAGCCATCAAGCACCAGATCAGGTGAATTATGTATTTACAGCTAATTAACTTTCATTAACATCAGAACTGTCAGCTTGAAACTAAATACTCAAACTGCTTATAGACACAAATCCTACAGAGGTGTAGCCTGAACCCTGCCCTCAGTTACAGCCTGTAACAGACCACTTCCTACTACAACTTCCTAAAGGACAGAAGCAGCTAAAAGATCACCAAAATATTTCAGGGTGAAGGTTAACTAAGGAATTTACTACATCAATGGAGGACTCAGATGGCAATTATTCTCCCATAATGTCTTACAGAAGTTTCAAGAAAAGATTTTTTTCTACTATGCAATTATTAAACCAAAAGCAAAACTTCCCAGGGTTTCATGGTTTAAAACTATAGCAAGACAATACCTGAAAATTATTGTTCTGGTCCTGGTTTAGAGCAGCTTGAGGAGGAACATTGCCTGGGAAGGGCTGAACTGGTCTTCGCCTAAATGGGAACCGTCCAGCATGGTGCCTGGGGAAGGCAACAAATTCATTAATTAATTAATGCTGTTTCAACATTACTCATCCTGTTACACAACAGCTGCACATCTGACTGCTCAGAGCTGCTGGCAACCATCAACAGTAAAATTCAAGGACTTTCAGTGGAACAATGAACCTTCAACTCTCCAAGTCTACATAGATGTTGGAAAAGCTGCTCCACTTTTAACTCCTGGACCTACAATTCAGACACCTACATCACTTGTTCCACAGGTTATCAAAGCATTTAAGAGAACAGATTATTTTTCTCAGATAAGACATGCCAAGCATAGCAGCTGAGGGTCCTTTATCATCTGTGTTTTTATGTTTTTATCCTAGTTATATTCCACCACACAGAGAGGCTCAAAGGCACTCCACTCAGTTCAGCTTGGTCTGCTCTCCAGAGGGGCAGCACAGCAGAAGAACTGCATGGATGCATGACTGAAACAGCAAGTGTGAGACCCTCTTCCCAGACTTCAACTACTAATTTCCCAACAATAAACTGTAATTTTCTACACTGAACCTAGAGGTTTGTCTGCTCTATGCTGCTGAGTTGCTGGAGCTTTATAACAGGGGCTACTTTAGTTTCAAGTACTTTTCTGAAACAAAGACAGCCACACCAGAAACTGCAAAACCCCAGTGAGATCAGCCACATTCTTAATTTAATCCAGACATAGGCTTAATTATAATTTTTCTAAATACTGAGTTATACCAGGATATAGAGGTGTGGTTTGCCCTTTCCAGGTCCAAGAGTCCTATGAAGCTCAACCACCAGGAAGCTGAGCTTCCTAAGCACAGAGCTCAGTACTTCAGTGAAACCTTTCTGAACAGCAAATATTGACACCACACACTTACAGATACATCAGAACAGTGCCACCCATGACGAGGAGGAGTCTGCTGATACTGGAGTAGAAATACACCATGTTGACAAAAACATATAACAGTGTTGCTGAGTAGAGCCAGTCCAACCAGTCTCGATTGCCACCCTCCTCATCTTCCTCCATGAGGGGCCCTCCTTGGGCATTCATCCTCACGTTCTGGTCAGCCACTGCATTAACCTGAGCAGCAACATTCTGGTTTCCAGGCTGGTTTTGGGCAGGAAATGGGTCTGGGAGAGGAGCTGGAGGTGTCACTGGTATCTCCTGAGAATGCCGTGCATGGGATGGGTCAGCAGATGCAGCAGTAGAAGCCAAGCTGGAACCAGAGAACAAAGTACAGAATGAGGCTTAGTCAAATCCTCACTCCACACAGGCCCTGTGTGTGAAAGTCTGTCCATCTTTAGCAATAGAGTCAGATCACATGCAAGTAGAAAGCATTAAGTTTAGAGGCTACAGAAGCATTATAAGCAAGTTTTTGTTCTACCCATAACAATTGTACAGTGACTTGAACAAATCAAACCAGGCACCATCCCCTTTATCAACAGTAATGTCAATACTTCACAAAAACAATTTAGAGCAAGCTGCAGGTAGTCTAAAAGCCTTCTGCAAGTCTCAGCTTGACCTACCACTGATGTCCAGTCAATGCTGTATGCACTTTGAGCAGCCAAAAAAAAGAACAAAGGCCCATCAGCAGGATCAGATTTACTCCAGACACCTGCCCTCCCAATGAAGAGTCAGGCAATGGGCAAGATTCAGAACCACTGGCCTGAACTGCAGCAGAGCAGCACAGTTAGGGGTACATCCCCAAAACATTCAGCACCAAGTTATGATGAAAAAGTCTCCAAGCACCATCAAAAGAGGAAGAATTGCCAGGAGCTCTCAAATTTCTTGTATTACAGTTTCTACTTCCTACTGGCAGCTTGGAATAGAACACTTACTATTGCATGTAATACTGTCTTGCATAAATCTGCTGGAACCAGGACATCTGAAGCATGCTGTAGGTTGTGTAAGCAGAGAAGCCAGGAGCCACACTCTGGAAGGGATGCTGAGTTGTTTCCAGCCTTGGTCAAAATTTGAACACATTCATTAGCAAACATTGGACTAACAGCAAGAGCAATTTATTACAGAACAATGTAAATAGCTTCTGCCATTTTGTGCACCCAAATACAAAGTTAATTCTTCCTTCTAGACACCTCTTTACCCACATGGACAAAGGAAAGACTTTTCTTCCTAATTAACAGAGCAGTGTATTTTCCTTTAGATGCCACGTCCTTGGAAGTGTTCAAGGCCAGGTTGGACAGAGCAACCTGATCCAGTGGAAGGTGTCCCTCATGGCAGAGGGTTGGACTAAATGGCATTTAAAGGTCCCTTCCAATCCAAATTATTGCATGTCCACTAAAGCTTTTATATAAAGCCTCATCATATGTGGACTTACGGACTTATGACAGTATATATGGCATAAGGAGCTGGCATCAACACAAACACACCACCTTAAAAATGTACATAAAATTGTATTTACCCATTACTGGCTTCTGCTGAAGAGTGGACACCTGAAGAGCTCCTCAACCTTCCACCATTTGAGGAAGACACATTTGATTCCTGCCTGGCTTCTGATGGTAACTTGGGCTGATCAGCTTTAACCTACAGACAGCAGGGCAGCCAGTGAGGTTTACTCAGGACACCACACACACTTTGTACAAAAGGCTGCACCCCACAAATATGCTCTTGTTTTAACACCTATTCCTGCACAGCACCTCTCAGTGCTGCCCTGCCTTGGGCACCACACCACAAGCACCTCTATCAGTATTTTAAACCTTCTGGAACCAAATGACTGGGATGCAAAACTGATTTGAAGCTACTCTTCCCTTTCACAATATCTACACTGTAGATACTTGTTACTTCTTATGCACACATTCAGTGTCCATCTGGCTATAAAAATATAAAATACAAAAGACACTTTGGCTTTTTCCTATGGCAGATTTGTACTTGCACAAAATGCTGTACACAGTTCAAGAGCTGTCCTGTGGAGATACATCTGTCTAACAACCAGCCACAGCTGGCTGACATCTAGCAACCAGCAGGCATGGGTAGGGTTAGCTCACAGTGCCTTTAATGGGCAACTGGAACACACCTCTAGAAACCTTTGCCCATCCACTTTAAAGAAAGAATGGGTTTTGGCCATTTGTACTTGAGACAAGTCCATACTGAGCTCAAGCACTAAGGCTGAGCCTGTAGAGAAGAAGCCAAAGATGAGTCATTAATGGGAGCAGTTGAAGTGTCTGCAGTTCTCAGCCTTCTTCCCTCCCCACACAGATCAGAACCACTTCCCTCTGCTTCTCTTCCGACCACAAGCTCAGTCTGTGAGACACAGCAATGTGTTTTGCCTGGGACACAGCAAATCATAATCTATTTAATAAAACTGAATCTACCAGAAGGCATTTCTCCCCTGAGCAGCACATCACAACTAGATCTTTCTTAACAGATACCATAAGAATCTTTACTGATGAACTGTAGAGGCAATTTTTTTACTCAGCTTAATCCAAATACATTCTCACACTCCAAACAAATTGTCACAAACTAATACTGATGTTGCACTAATAGGGAAAACGTGCAGTAAAAGGGAACTTTAAAATGGTCACCCAACACTTCTTGTTTTCAGTTACAAGCCCAAGATTCAGAGTTAACTTAAGTTTAATTACCTCTGATTCGGTTCCTTGCATATTTGCAGGAGTCTTGAAGTTGTATACCAAATGAAGAGCATGCAGCTCCCCATGCTGAAATATAAAGGGAAGATCTGTTTAAAAAAAAAAAAAAAATCCCTTCTCTGGATATATTTCAGCACATCATAAAATATACTTTTTTATACCTTTGGCAACAATTCTCCCAGAAAGTGGTGATCAAGCAGCAGCTTCCCAGAATAAATCAGCTTTTGGTCCTCTTCAGGCTTTGAAGAAAGAAAACAAGGAATAGGATTACTTGCTCTGCCAAGCATTAACCAACACAGCTTACAGCTGGTAGAGAAAGGCATGGAGCTTGGAGCATCCCACATACTAAGGTGCACATCTAAACTCAGCTGAAACTATGAGAACAACTGAATGCCCAAGTGGGATATTATCAAGGTGTAAACCTGCACAAGAATCCAAAGTCCCCTGGGCAAAGAATTTGGTTATGTGCTATATCTTTTACAGTCCCAACAAAAACATTTGTATTTCTTAAGAACAGAAGTTTGGAGTTCCATCTAATGCGATCAGCACCAGAGGTGGTGTCAAGTAAATCTGTCACAGCCCATCCAAGGGGACCCAGCAGCTCTTCACCAGGAGCTGTCCCAGAGCAGCTGGTGGAGCACACGGAGCCTGTTTCTGGCTGACCACCACGCTCCCAGGGAAAGCATGGCAAAGGCACGGGAATCAGGCCTGCTCCCAAGCAACTAGTGACAGAACAAGGGGAAACAGCCTGAAGTTTGCCAGGCAGTCTCCAGGTGGATATTATGGAAAATTTCTTCACTGAAGGAATGGCTAAACAATGGGCTACCCTGGGAAATGGAGTCACCATCCCCGGAAAAAATGAGTATAGACACGGCATGTCACAGCGTGGCTTAGCAGGCACAGCGGTATTTGGTGTCGAAGGTTGAGCTTGAAGGTCTTTCCCAAGTTTATTGACTCTGTGAAGGCCGCGCACCCTCCCGCGGGAGCGCAGCCGCTCCAGCAGCGCTCAGCGTCGGGGGGAAGGCACACCGCCGCGTTCCTGCCCCGCACAGCGCTGCGCCTCCCGCTCACCGGGAACGCGCCCTCGGAGCCCCGGCAAGGGCCCCGGCCGCCCGCTGCCCGGCTGGGTGCGGTGCCCGGGCGCGGCTCCGCTGCCAGCGGGCTCTGACGGGACGCGCCGTGCCGGGAGGGCGGTTAATGATTAACCGCGGCCGGGCCACAAAGCAGCCCCAAAACAGCCCAGGCGCGGCTGACGCAACCGGGACCAGGGCACCCCGGGGGGCACGTACCGGTCCCGTAGCCCCGCGAGAGCCCCACGGCAGCCGCCGCCGCTGCTGCCCCGCGGGGAGCCAGCCAGCCCTCACCACCCACCCACCCGGGCTGCGCGCAGGGACCCGCCCGGCGGGGCTGCGGCAAGAGCGGACTGCGCACTCACCGGCGCGTCGGGCAGGAGCCGGCGCAGCTCGGTCTTGAGGCGGCGCACGGTCCAGGCAGGCTGGGCGCTGAGGCGGAGGTCGCGGTGCCGCTGCGCGGGGCTCCGGACCAGCAGCGACAGCAGCTCCTCCATGGTGGGCGCGAGGGCGGGCGGCGATTGCAAAACCTCCCCGGTGAGAGCTTTATAGGGGCCCGCCCCGCCGCAGGGCCGCGGTGGCTGCGGCTGATTGGCCGCGATGAGGGCAGGGGCGGGGGCTGCCACGTGGGCCAATGGGACGGAGCCTCGCGTGCAGGGCCGTGAGGAAACGGAGGCGTTGATTGGGTGGTGCTGGGTGAGGGGCGGGGCTATGCGGTCACCACGGCGACCGTGACCCGCCCCGCCCCGCCCGGGCCCTGAGGGGCGCAGGCCATGGCCGGGCCGGTGCCGCTGTCCTGCGTCCCTCCGTCCCTCCTTCCCTCCCTCCACCACATCACCTCCGGCACCAACGCCGCTCTTAGCGATCCCTTGCTTCGCCTTCCCTCTCCCCTCGCCCGCTGGAGCAGCACAGCTCTGTGGAGCCCCGCACGTGCTGCATCCACAGCCTGATCCGGGTGAAACACCCCCTTTTTCCCTATGGTTATTGTACCCGATCTGTGTAGCTACCTCAGCAGGTTTGCTGCGGGCTTTGTGGGTACAGGACAAACCATACTGCTGGGTGGGGCCAAAAGAAGTGTGCAGAGATGCTGGGGAAAGTTAATAATTCATGACATTTTTGCTAACAACAACAACAACAAAAAGCCATAAAATATGGACCAGCAGCTTCTGAGCGCTCCTCCTCTTGCCCATCTTCCTGTGACATGCGATCCAGCCCGTGGCAAGCCCGTGGTAATGATCCTGATGCGCCAGGAGGGGGTTTTCGCTTCCTTCAAAACAAAACTGTGGGAACGTGAGACGTCGGATTTATCTCTCAGCACCAGGTATTTATTTACTCTGCGTGTTTCAGGAGCTGCTCGGTATTCCTTGGCAGCCAGACCTGTTGCCCAAAGGCACGGATGAGTCTGCAGTCAAGACTAGATTTTGCAGCTAGGAAAGGCACTCTGCCACGGGCATGCATCACCCCGCGGCTGCCCGGGAAGAGCCGAGCCAAAGGGCAGCGCTGCCGTGGGATCCGACAACACAAAATCACGAAGAAATGAGCTGAGCCTGGGTCTGGTCGGGTGAAGCCTCCGCAGCTGGCAGGGTACGTCCTTGTGGGGGTGGAGAGTTCATCGGAGCCCATTCCTCTGTCGCATCCACATCCCACAGCGAGCGCTGGGGCTGCACTCCTGCCTGCTCTGTACCTGCTGTCCCTGGGAGGGCTCAATGCCCAGGTGGGCTTTGCCTCCCCAGCTTCTGCTCTGTGTCCCACCAGCCCGAGGAGACACTCCCAGAGCTGTTTGCTGCTCTTGCTCCATCAGCACAAATGGTGATCCCCGTCCCTCAGCTCCTGCTGACAGTGGGGAAAGACAAACACGATGTCCAGGGCCACCCTTGCCATTGCCAAAGTCAAGGTGACTTTGCTGCTCGCTTGGTTGCAGCCTTTGTTCAGAGCACCAAGCAAGTTCCCGTGGGTGGCAGGGACAGGGTAAGGCTGTGCAGGTGTTGGAGTGAAACCAGGATCAGGGACGCTGTGTGTTTTATCTGGGACTCCCTGTGCTGTTGCTGTTGCTGCGCAGCTGTAGCCACAGCGCCGATCCTGCCTTGAGCTCAGGCTCCTGTGCTTCTCCTTCACCACAGACAAGAGGGGCAGAACTCAACTCAGCTGCTTTCTGCTCGTTCCATGTCTGAGCCATGGCTGGGAAAAATGCCTGCTCACTGGACAAACTTACCTGAATCCAGGACTGACCTGGCTTGGAGCAGGGGCTGGAGGAACAACCTCCTGAGGCACCTGAGTGCTAAACCTCAGCAGCCCCCCTCCATGTCTGGGGGTGCTGGAGCCCCCAGAGAGCCAGACCCTCACTGCCGTCACCCACAGCAGCCAAGAACTGGTGGATCTGGAGTCAGTGGACACATCTGGACATTAGGTAGCACATGCTCCAGTTCCAGAGGCTGATTCAGAGCTCCTGGGACTGAGGCAAAACAAACACTTGCCCTGATACTGTGTGCTTAGCTTAGCTCACTCTGTGGCAGCAGATAAGGGGCCACAGCACAAACCAGAAGGTGTGACCAGCACATCACCCCACTGTCCTGCTGAACAATTAACTCCAATTTACCAAAATTGGAGATGAAGGGCTGCAAGCTGCTTTTGTCGCCTGCGTAAATATTAACCAGGGTGTAAATCAGGATTATCTCTCTGAACTCAACACAATTACTCTGTTTAAAAAAAAAACAAACAAAACTGGGGGGGCTGAGCGGGTATTGCTGATGAGTTTACAGCTCTGTTTGTGGTCAGGCTGGTTTTCATGGCGTGGCAATCTCTTGGCACAGCAGGAACAGCCGGAGGAGAATTTGCCTGCACACGAGGAGATGCCCCACAGTCTTGCAGCCTGGCGTGCTCCTTTGCTCACCCAGGCACAGTGACACAAGGGACGAGCCTGCCAGGAGCCACAGAGCAGCTAACACAGACCTGGTGCTGTAGGGATGCCAGGGTGTGATGCAATTTTGTCCTGACCAAAAGTTGCTCCCTGGGCCAGGACAGGGCAAGGATCAAAGGGCAGCAGAATCCAGACAAGCCAAGCTGATTCTCTGGGCTTGGTTCGATATGTTTATTCTGTCGGAAGCACTGTGCTTGTTGGGTGTCTGGCTTTAAAAACTGTTTTATTGTGCTGCTGTCATGGCCCCTCTAGCTCCAAAATTCCTCAGAGTCTGTGAGCAAGAGTCTGGTTTTGTTCAGGCTCTAGGGCTGGTGACCCTGGTGCTGGAAGGAGGGAGCTCACAGTGTGCTCTGGCATCGCTGGCAGAGCTGCACTGCAGTGGGGTCTGCAGGGAAGGGCTTCTCTGGCTGTCCCTGAGTGTTTCTGTGCCCGAGCAGAGCCAGTTGTGCCAGACACGTCCCATGGGCATCACCTGTGGACACAGCCTGGCAGCACCCAGGAGATGTGCTCTGGCTGCACATCCTGGCAGCCTGGGACGGGCACGGCGAGGCTTTGCCGCACACCCGGTGAACTTGGTGTTCACTCAGTTGCTCCACTGCTCAGTAGGGCAAATCATCCCCAAAACAATGAACCTTCCCTGGCCCACGCTGCTCTGGGGCAGCGTGAAACTTCCCTGCCAGACAAGGGAGAAAAGCCAGAATGAACCAGGAGGTAGAGAATGAGGGACACAGCTGGAAAACGTCCCCTGCTACCAGGGTTGCCTGTGCCAAAAGCCACCACACCGGTGGCATGGGAAGCCCCCTGCCAGCATGGGGAAATGCAGGGATATTCCCGGCCGGGGCTGAGGCTTCCACCGGTGACACTCGCGGGGATTCCGTGCGGATGCTGGCCGCGTGCCGGAGCTCGGTGTCCCCAGAGAGGGGCCGCTGTTGGGTTTAATGCTCGCTAATGAGGTTCCTGACAGCGATGGGATGCCCGAGGTTACCGGCGCGGAGCCCGGTGCCGTCCCGGCGCGGCGGCGGCCCGACGGAGAGCGGAGCCGTGCTCGGGTAGACGGGGCCGACGTGGAGGGGACTGAGATGGTGACGGGATTGGGGACGGGGATGGGGACAGGGATGAGGATGGGGGTCCTGCCGCCCTCCCGTCCCCACCCCCGTTTCCACGGCGACGTTGTCAGCAGCCGCCCGGCCCCGCCCCGCGCCCCGCCTGGGCCAATGGCGCGGCGGAGCGCTCGCCAGATGCGCAGGGCGCCGGTGCGCCGTTCCGGCAGCCCCGGTGTGCGGGGTGGCCCCGCCGGTGCGGGTGTGCGGGGTGTGCGGTCACCCCGGGCACACACCTCGCCAGATGTACACTCACCCAGATGTGCGTGCTCGCCGAGGCATGCTCGTCCCCGGCTATGCCATCACCCAGATGTGCGCCCCCAGCAAGGAACGAGCCCCTGTGGCGCATCCAGATGTGCACACCTGCATGACTGTGCGCTCGCCCAGTTGTGGTCTCCCGCAGACGTGTCTGCTCATCCAGATATGTGCTCACCTGGCACACCCTTGCCCAGATGTGTGCGGTCACCCAGATATGCACCATTGTCCACCTGTGCCCATCCGCCCACCCCTGTGCTCACCCAGATGCGTGCATTCCCTTTCTGCACCCTTATCCAGCTGTGCACTCGCCCAGCTGTGCCACTGCCTGCTCGGGACCCCCGGGAGGGTGCCCTCCTTCCCAGGACGTGGTGGCCACCGCCTGCCCCGACAGCTGGGGTGTGACCCCCGCGGGCAGCGCGATCCTCGCAGCGCTCCTCAGCCTGTTCTTAATTGGCTTCCCGTTCGTCGTGACGGAAGGAGGCATTAATTAGCGCTGTTGCTCACCAGGTGCTACAGCAGCGCCCGTGTCGCAGGGAAGGGCCTCCCGGCAGCACGGAGTCTGCCACGGCTGGTGGTACGGTCAGAGGGTCCTTCCTCTGCCGCTGGGCCATCTTTTTGCCCCATCACTTCAGTGTTCGGGCAGAAAAACGGCTTCCCTCCTTTTACTTTGTTTTTGGGACGGGCTCCTCCTGAGTGACTCTGCTTGCCCTGGGGCAGCTCTGTGTGGTCCCCTGCCTGCATCAGTCCTGCCGACCGGGGCCAGCCCCGCCCAGAGTCACCCTCTTCCTCCTCTTCCTCGTCCTCCTCTGCAGTTCGACGCTGAATTTCGCCGCTTTGCCATGAAGCGCTCCGGCGCCGGCAGCTTCCAGGACTTCTACCAGCTGCTGCAGACAGTGCACCAGATCCCGCGGGTGGACGTGCTCCTGGGCTACACAGACATCCACGGCGACCTCCTGCCCATCAACAACGACGACAACTACCACAAAGCCCTGTCCTCTGCCAACCCCCTCCTCAGGGTCATCATCCAGAAGAAGGGTAAGCGGGGCACTGGATGTGTCCTCCTGCCAAGAGAGATGAGCCACAACCCGCAGTACTGCCGGTTCCACCTTTGGACTGTGCCAGCAGGGCCTGGCTGGTCACATACCCTCCTCCAGCCACTGCTTTGGTGGATGGATGTGGAGATGGTGGCACTGGGAGGCTGCCAGAACCCTGCCAGGGCTGTGGCAACCACACAGGCTCTCCCTGGCAGCTGAGGGCACCTGCCTTAGCCCAGCCCCATGCGACCTGGTGAGCAAAGGCAGATCCTTGCAATTCACCCCTTTGAAGTTGTGTTTTCCAGCCAAGCTTGCGTGGGCTCCCAGATAACACCCGTGTTACTCCTGTGAGCACTGTGCCAGCAGCCCCATCCAGCTTCCTGCCCTGAGGAGGCAACAGCCATCATTTTGGCAGGACTCTCAGGGTGCCAGGTGCTGCTGGATTTCTGGTGTTGGGAAGAGGCTTGGTGCCTCCCTGGCAGACCAGGGTCTTGCCCTTATCTTAGTGGCATATTCCCAGGGAGCCACCTCTTTGACCGGGTACACCTGATAGCATCCTGATAGCAGCGTCCTGGTGAGGATGAAAGCCTCCAAGTGACAAACACTCAGAGTATTTCTCCTGTTTGCAGGGAAAACAAGCCCATCCCCTTCCACTCAGTTTAGTAGTACCGAGGTTTTCTCTTTCATAGCACCATCAGTCAGCAGTTCACAGAGCCAGAGCCTGACCCAGAGCCACAGGGTCAGCACAGCATCCAGAGTGAGTCTGTGTTTCCAGCTCGTGTTAGCGGTATGAAGTCTCTGGGCGAGAGGTGATGCTGGTGGCCAGCCCTGGCTGCTGTGTCAGTTTTCCTGGGCTTTTGCATCAGGGTGGTGTGGGATGCCCTGGACATGTGTTTCCCCTGGGGCCACATGGTGTGGAGGCTGGCAGCAGTGATCCAGGCTGCTGGAGCTCGTGGTGCACTCAGTCGCTGTCGCTGCCAGCGCTGAACCATCCCCTGTTCCTGGCCCAGTGCTTGGACCCAGGCTATGACATGGAGAGCCAGTGCAGGGGTGGGTGTGCCAAGGCTGCAGTGGGACCATCACTCCTGCTCCCAAGAGCCACCCTGTGGGCTGCTGGAAAAGCCTGTGAGGGCCCACGGCTGGCTGTGCCAAGACAGCACAGTGAGGAGACGGAGCAGGCAGAGCCTGGCTCCATGGGTAGCATGATAAGGAAGGTGAACAAGCAGCACCAGGGAGTCCCAGCACCCAGCTGTGCCCGCAGGAGAGGGGCCGTGGGGCTGGCAGCACCACAGGGAGGTGAGCAGAGAGGCCAGGAGCAAGTCCTGGGTGAATCACAGCTAATTTAAAATGGATCCAGGTCATCCCGAGGCTGGGCTGTCGTTGAACCGGTCTGGGTCGCTGAGGAATGTGGCTGCAGAGCCTCTCCCCCCGCCGGGTGCAGGGAGCTGTGCACACACACAGGTGTGCTCCTGTCAGTGGGCTCCACAGCAGCCAGTCCTGCCACAGCGGGGCAAAAAGCAAAGGCTGCAGCTGAGCTCCCCTCTGTGCCATCACCCTGTTGGGTGAAGCCATCCCTGCAGGGCAGCCTGGCTGGGACAATGGCACTGACCCCCCTTGGCTGGGCCCAGGCTCATGGGAAGGGCAGGGGGAAGCATGGGACATTGCCAGGGCCACCATGGGGCTCATCCTTGGCGTGCTGGACCTGCCTGGCCCAGCCACTCTGCGCCCCTTGGAGAGGAGCTGTGTGCTGAAATAGCTGTGGGAAAGCCTCCGCCACCCTTCCCCGAGCTAAAAATATGCCAAGGCTGTGTGTGCAGGGAGATATTTATAAACTAGGAGCCCTGGCAGGCTGGCTTGGCTAGGGAGAAATCCCATGTCCCCTGGGCTTGGGGACATCCCTAGCAGCCCTGCAGCTGGAGCAGGGTCCAGATGCTGGTGGGGGGCACTGTGTGGAATGTGCTGACCGTGGAGCATCCAGATCTGGGCTCCCCCATGGAAAGAGATGGGGAGAAACCAGAGAGGAACCAGGGGCTACTCCCCAGTACCTGGTGAATGAGGCCAAGAGTGATGGGTTGGCGCTGGGCCCCACAGAGCAGCCCCAGGCCACGGTCCAGAAGGAGGGAGTCAAACCCTGTATGAAGGTGCCTGATGGTGCAATAAGAGACATGGGCACAAATCACAGTCTGGGATATTCAGGGGCCCTGAGGATGCTGCAGCCCTGGGATGAATTTGCAGGAGGTGGGGAGTCTCTGTCCTTGGGAATGGCAGAGTTCTGCAGGACACAGAGGTGGCTATCACCAACCCATGCCAGCAATAGCCCTGCTCTGGTGGGGCAGAGGACTCTGGTGCTGTCTCCTGGGGTTGGACCCACCCTAAGGGAGTTGGTTGCCACAACAGCACACTTGTGTGGGGGGTCCTCTCTCCCCAAACCCAAACTGGGGCATGGCTGCAGCTCCCAGGCCATCAGGGCTGGCAGCTCTAGTGTTAAACTGCAGAGTTTGGCTTAAAGTGTGATTAAGGCTGAATCACTGCCTCGATCCCACTAATCCTGGCCTGTGTGCCTGTGTACGCTGGGTAATCCCAGGAGATGGGCCCCAGCGGAGACAGGCTGCAGGGAAAGCCAGGCTGATGATCTGGGGAGGAAAAGCCGGTGAGACCTGTGAGCAGGGCCCTTCTGCTGACCGTGCCCCAGCACCTGGGGCCGAGGGCACGCGCTCACATCCCCGGCAGCTGCAGCGCCTGACCCGTGTCCTCCCTCGCTCCCTGCAGCAGAGTCTGATGCCAGCGTCTTCGCCTCCAACTCCTTGCAGCGGAAGAAGAAAGGGCTGCTGCGCCCAGCACACTACCGGGCCAAGCCTCACCTCCTCATCGGGATGCCCCAGGACTTCCGCCAGATCTCCTCCATCATCGACGTGGACATCCTGCCCGAGACGCACCGGCGCGTGCGGCTGCACAAGCACGGCTCGGACAAACCGCTGGGCTTCTACATCCGCGACGGCGTCAGCGTGCGCGTGGCCCCGCAGGGCGTCGAGAAGGTGCCCGGCATCTTCATCTCCCGCCTGGTGAAGGGCGGCTTGGCCGAGAGCACGGGGCTGCTGGCGGTCAGCGACGAGATCCTGGAGGTGAACGGCATCGATGTGGCCGGCAAGTCCCTGGACCAAGTGACGGACATGATGGTGGCCAACAGCCACAACCTCATCATCACCGTCAAGCCGGCCAACCAGCGCAACAACGTCATCCGCAGCAGCAAGGCCTCGGGCAGCTCCGGCATGTCCACGGACAGCACCCCCAGCCAGCAGACCCCCAGCCCGGCCTCGCAGTACCTGAGCAACTACAGCACGGCCGAGAGCGACGAGGAGGGCGACCTGGTCATCGAGAGCGACAGCGCGTCCCACTACATCCCCGGGGGCTGCCCCAACGGGGGCCCCGCGGACGGACCCCTCCAGCGCAGCCTGTCCCCGCACAGCTCGCGGGGCTCCCTGCAGTCCCTCGGCAGCCACGACGGCAGCCCTGGCAGGGGCAGCGGACGGGAGGATGGCACCCTCCTCACCCTATAGCCGCAGGGGCCTGTGCCACTCGGTGGCCGGATGGGTTCCCGCCGATCTGGGCTGGATGTGGACACCAGGGTGATGTGGCCAGCGGGCAGGGGTGGAGAGGGGCTGCCCACTGCCTTCTCCCACCCCCTCTAACCCCCGCAGCCCCACTGTGGGACCCACTCAGGCTGGGCACTGCCCCTCTGAGCGCCCTTGCCTCCTCTTCCAAGCAAGTGGGGGTTTTTAATTGTTTTATTGAAATATGCATAATTAATATATTGCAATGGACAGTAAAACTTTTTCTAGAAAGCACCATGCTTGTCCCTGGTTCATGTCACTGCAGGGAGGAGGGGGGCAGTGGGTGGGTACCCCAGCCCTGTGCACGGAAGGCAGTGCCTGGGGGCTGTGGCCTTGACCTTTGCTGCTGTGCTGGGTGACCCCACTGAGACTCATTGTGCCTGTTCCAGGACACGTGTCCAGGCTGTTTTGGGCAGCTGCCTGGCCTGATGGACTGATGCAGTCAACCTTGCTCGGTCCCCCCATTCCCACTTTGTCCCCGCTGCAGGGCCCTCACTAATGCAGGGGACACCTGGTCTGGCAGCAGCACCTTGGCTGTCGCTCGGCCCTGCAAATGCTGCTGGGGATAGTGCAGCCCCATCTTCCTTCTTCAGCCCCAAGCTCAGGGCAGGGGGGCTCCACACCTGCCCCTGCTGCTCTGCTGGGGCTCCCAGCACCCTCAGTCCCTCTCCCAAAAGTGCCAAGCTGATGGTGGCACTCACTGCTGCAAGGGCTTGTGGTGGGACTGGCAAGGAGGAAGACCTGCAGCTGTCAGGGTCTGAAAAGCCAGCACCAACTCTCCATTCAGAGCCTCAGGCCAGGGCAGGCTGGGAGTGCAGCAAGGGCTGAGGACACTCATGGCACACAGCCAGGGCTCAGACAGACCGGAGAGCAGATCTGGCAGCAGGGCTGGTTAGCCCAGGCTGGTTTTGGGCAGGGAGGTGCCCAGGGGCTGTGCCCATGGCCCCCAGTCACTCTCATCCAGCCGGCTCAGCCTGGCTGTGGGGTTTGCCCTGAGGTGGCCCCAGGGGCACGTGGGGTGATTTTCCAGTTGGCATCTCACCTCCTCCAGCCCTCAAGTGCCAAAATACTCCCCACCCCTTGGCAGTGGCGTCAGCCCTGACATCCCAGGGCACTGCAGTGTGCCAGGTGGCACAGGCAGGGCTAGAATACTCCACAATATCCCCACCCCACAAAATCCTGCCCAGGATGGAGCAACCCCTGCAAAAAGGCAGCTGCTTGGGGGATCCACACACAGCATCCCCACCCTGTGTAGCAAATGGGGATGGAGCAACAGCACAAACTGCAAGAAGGGAAAACTTGATGGGATTTCAGGGGAAAAAGTGTTCCCCCTGAGGCCAGCACTGTCTGGAGACAGAGCCCCAGCAAGGTGATGGGGGCAAGCCCCTCCCTGGAGATTATCAGTTGAATTCTCTCTAATTCAGTTGGATATGGCTCCAAGCTGTGGCACCATGCCTCTGCTGAGCAGGAGATCCACCAAGCCCTCCAGCCATCCCTTACAGCTTCTTTGCTTCATGCAGCAGGATCCCTGCAAAGGTCTGCACAGGTTCCTGCATGGCATCTGAAGGATGAGCAGTGAGCTCACCTGTGTGATGGCACCTTCCAGCCCTGTCCTGCCAGCCTGTGGATGGAGATCCAGCAGGATTTTGCACATTCTCCAGTCCATGTCACAGCACCCAGCACCCAGTGAAACCCATGGCTCATCCCCTGCCTGCACTGTGCCAATGCTGATGCTTTCTGCTGCCCACACCATTCCTCAGGCCCTGCTGGGCCCACTGGGAGCTGCACACACACTGCAAGATGGAAATGATGGTTTATTGGAGTATCTCCTGCCCCACAGACAACAAAGGCTTCTCCAGACATCTGACCAGACCCTCCTGACAGCTCAGCCCTTCCCTGGGCAGAAAACACTGAAGCTCTGTGCCTCTTCCTTGTCCCCAAGCTGTCCCCTGAGCTCTCAGGTGCTCAGGATGAGCCATGACCACGATCCAGCTCAGGAGAAAGACAATGACAAGGAATACCACAGGCAGCAGCAAAAGAGACCTGCTACCAGTTTCTAGAAGTTGGAAAATAAGGGAAAGTAAGAGGTGATGCCACAGATCCAGAGCAGAGAGCTGATCTGTGGGAAGTCAAGCAGCAGAGACAACTGTTCTCCAGACCACTGAGCAGGGCCTTTATTAGGGCATCTCCCTCCCTTCTGTGTGGACAAGACACAGCACTGAAGGTGAGCAAGAGATGCCAGCTGTGTACTGGACACTGTAATTGGCACCTGCATGGGCCCAGGGTCTGGAACTTGGCTTCCTCTCCTTCCCTCCCAAAAAGTGATGTCCATTCCTGCCCAGCAACAAAGGATGTTCAGGCAGAGCAGCACAGCACACCTGGCCCCACCAGCTCAGGAGTCCAACTTGATGAAGACTTTTGGCCTTGAGAAAATTTTGATTGCCTCGTCTATCTGGGAGAGCTTCCTCTCGAGCTCTACCCGCCTCTTCTGCATCCTGAGGCTGTCTCCACGCATTGGCAGCAGAACCAGATCCTTTACCAGCTGCTCCTGGCCTGTAAAAAGAGAAAAAAAAAAGTTGGGTAAGTTGAAAAGCAAAGAAATCCACCCTTTTTCTAGTGCTATGACCATGAACACAATGGCAACACTGGAACAAGGACCTAGAATCCTTCTATTTAAAGCTCAGCTGGATGAAGACCTGAGGGACCTGCTCCAGCTTTGAGAACCAAGGATTGCACTGGAGACCTCTGAAGGTCCTTTCCAGCCAAAATCTTTCTAAGATTTTAGGAACAATAGCAACCCTGACATCAGTCCCCTGGCCAAGTGTGCTCCAGAGAGCCAGTCCTGTAACCTGCACGACACTGATTCCTCTTTCCATGCTCACAGCTCACATCCTGCCTATATATGCCTTAATCCAGGCAACTCTCCAAGTGGCAGGAATCTGTGTCCCTGTGTCTCTTCTCCCTCATCTTGCCTAGGTTTGTCTGTTTTTCTGAGCTGGATTCACTGGTTTTTTTTCCTCTTACTCTGTTTCAGGTTGCTGAGGGTCTCCAGGCGCTGGCCCTCGGGCATCATGGTGTGCCCGGGCGGCGTGTCGGGGTCCGGCAGGTTTCGCAGCCGCTCCTCCGTCTGCCTGCGCCACAGCTCCTTCCTCTCCAGCAGGCTGGAGGCAAAGGAGAGCAGGTGTCAGCACATCTGGCACAGGCAGAGGCCAGGAATGTCCCCTTCGAACCCTGCCAGGTCCCATGTCAATGCTCAGGACCCCAGGGAGCCACGTGCT
The DNA here is from genome assembly GCA_013400635.1 of Hypocryptadius cinnamomeus. NCBI lineage: Eukaryota > Metazoa > Chordata > Aves > Passeriformes > Zosteropidae > Hypocryptadius > Hypocryptadius cinnamomeus. The sequence goes on along the minus strand of VYZP01068408.1, from coordinate 72,018 downwards.
GGCACACACCCTCATGGTGGGGGATACACCGTGTTTAAACCACATATGTGGACAGTAAGTGTGCTCCACATGCACAAAGGGCAGCTGGGAGAGATGCACTCAGGCCAACACGTGCTCCTTGGAGACAAGGGCTGCTGCTCCTCATTTCTGGCTCACTGAGTCCTCGCCAAACCATCTGTGGGTCGATGGCAGAATGGAGTCAGACAGCAGCTCACGGCCAGGGATGCTGGCAGGGAACAGCACAGCCAAAGGACTGGCACCACAGTCAGTGCTAGGACAGGGTCTGTTTCCCATGCAGAAGCTCAAAATGCACAGCACTAGCTGGATGTTCCCCAGAACCCAGGCCCAAGGCAGGATGAACACTTGTGAGGCAGAGTGAGCTCTTTGCCTCTCCAAAACCAGACCTCTTCATGCCAAAGCTACATCACATGGAACAAAGCCTACAAAGGGGCAGGAGCACCTTTCTCAAGGCACACAGAGCTTCCCCATATCAGCATCATTGTACAACAGCAAGCAAGGGAGGAGGAGACAAAATTCCCTCTGAGCGCTGTCACACTTGGTTAAGCCAAGAAAGCAGGAGGAACAGCGTTCACTCCCCAGCCACAGAAAATGGCACTGCTGCACATTGCAAGAGCACCTCTGTGCCCAGCCCATCTCCCTAGGCACAAGCCAGGGGGTGCATTAAGGCTGTTACAGTCTCGTGGAGCAGAGAGGGGCACACATACTACTGGGGGACGTGGCCCTTTTGCTTGGTGTTGTATTCCTCCTGCTGCCGGTGCTTGTGCTGCAGCAGCTCGGCCAGCGCCTGCAGGGACTGGGAGCGGCGCAGCGGGGCCCGCTTGGCAGCGCAGGCGTTGTGCCTGATGAAGTCAACGCTCCTGCCCTCCACCTGCATCTGCAAAAAGAGACAGAGAGGCATCAGGGGCACACTGGGCACATGCACACAGCCAGCTGCCACTGTCCACGCCAGGGGAAAAGCAGAAATGCACCACACAAGATACTGAATTGTATGACAGCAGGACAGGCAGAACCTCGGCACAGCGTTGTCTCAGTGTGCAGCCACAGACAGGCAGGAGCTGTGGCCATGGTTTGGGAAGGCAGGCACCTAAAGCCAAGCCTAATCCTGGCCTCTTTAAGGTCCCCTAGATGACAACATGCCTTAAAAGCCAGAAGGACAGAAAACCCCAGGCTTGACGTAGTCCCCATGGCTCCTACTGGAGCATTTTGAGGGCAGAGGAGAAACAGGTTGGGAGCTCACCAGGCCAAGAAATGCAACAGAACCCCTGGCAGAGCAGGAACTTTGCTGATCCTTGGGGCACTTCCCCAGAAACAGCACCTCCACCACAGCTCCTCTGCTGGACAAAACAGTGGAGAAGGTGGCTGTGTTTGCATTTAAGATTTCCCTGGTCTTCCTCCTTTGTAGACCATGTCCTGTTTAATTAAGTCAGTCATGGCATTTAGGAACCAACAAACTGACAATCTCACAATTGCCAAGGGAAAAGGACATGAGTCATGGAGCAACACACTACTTGAAAGGTTTAAATACTAATGGTGATTTAACTCTCTTTACTAAAACACACACTCATTTCCCAAATTTTTATCTAACATCCAGAAGCCACAGTTCCTTTGATTACAGTGGGAACAGCCTTCAAAACCCCAAGACCTCCTGCAAAGCCATTGGAAGAGCAGATTTGAGATTTCTGGCATGAGGAGGTGGAATTTTCACAGGGAACTTCATGATCTCCTTAACTATGAGTGAGGATGAAGCTAGAATTAACAGTCCCTGAATATCCACCTCACCACCCCACTGACCAGGATCCTGCTCCTTCCCTTCAGCCAGGAACAGTATTTACAGATCTCCCTACTCATGCAGCACATCTGACCCAACACTTCAGAAGAAGGGATTTTCCATGCCAGAAATCCTTGGGATGGATGCAGTTAGTGTGTAACTCACCTTGGGTTCAGCACCCTGTGCCTCTGGAGCCTCTGTGTCTGCTCCTGCTTTTGCTCTGACAGGCCCTGGGGACAGTGGTCTGCATGGCTTGATCCCAGAGCCACAGCGGGAATACGCCCTCAGGAAATTCACAGCCTCAGGATTCGGAGGTGGAGAGGTCTCCTGGGAAAGGCAAGAAAAGATCCACCGGTGGAGGGAGGCTGGGGCAAAGAAAAACCCTCTCAACCAAGTCTGGGTGGTCAAGCACGAGCTCAGCCACAGGTTTCCAGCAGGCACACGACAGCACAAGCTTTCTGCCATGGCCTGGCAGAAATTCTTGGGGGAAGATAATCTGTAATCAGCCAGCAAAGGCCAACAAACAGCAACAGATCCAGACCTGGCCACAGAATGAATGGCTGAGAAACAGGGGGGGAACTCTGCAGAAGCAAATTTGGATCAAGTAGGTAGGCACGAGGCTGCCTGCTGAGGTGCTGTTCTCCAGGGCTGCTCTGCTCAGCACCTCAAATCTGTGGTTTTATCCCTCTAGGATGAAAAGGGAGCAGAGAGTGGAGTCTGGTGGAATTGCATCTGAGGGGCATCTTCAAAGGCTGTGGCACAGGGTGACAGTACTTGATGTCTAGCAGGTGGTCTGGGACTATCTCAGACAGTTTTGTTGCAAACAAACCCTGAAAACGGAAAGTTGACACTGTGGCAAGTGGGTGACCTTATGAAAAATGCAGCTGGGGCTCTGCTCTGCCCTTGGGAGTGATGGGAACTGCACAGAGCCACCGCCTGATCTTTACAAATACCCAAGGTCTGAGCTGAACTGCAGCTCCCTGGGGAAGATCTCCTCCTGCCTGGTCCAGAGCTGCAGACAGATGGTGGGATTGGGCAGCCACATTGGTGGGTTTGGTGTGAGGAGCACCCTCAGCACTGCCCAGACTGTTCATGCTCCAAAGATGATCAGTCTTGTTTCAACAAGAAATCTGGATCTCTCTGGTAAGTTAATGAGAATTGCCTTTACCTAGCACAGTTGGTAAAGTTGATTTGAGTCTGTGACCTCAGGAGCACAGAGCACAGCTTGCCCCATCTCCCTCCACGGGAGCACTGGGACTGCCAGAACCCTTTCCAAGACAACTGCTACAGCTAACAGCCTCAGGGACAGATGACAGAGAAAAAACTCTGCATTGGTCATCAAGATCCAGCAGAATCAACTGAAACTCTGAGCAGCAACAGCAGCTCCATAGAAGATGGAGATCCTTCACAGGGAACACCTCAGCTCCAGGAGAGCCACAGCAACAGTTAAAGCATCATGAGTCAGTGCCAGGGCCTCTCTGGAGGAACACGCAGAGCACAAGTAACGCACCACGCAGAACCTGCCTGCGCAGAGACCACCCCCTTTCCCCAAAACAAAGGAAGAAATGAGCTCAATCTTCCTCTCACCCAGAGGATTTGTCAAACAAGAGCGTAGGCTTGTGTTCTTGAAGCACTCGTGGGTTTGCTCCCATGTGTGGAAGGGTCACAGATACCAAAGAGGTTGGTGACACACCAGGAAAAAGGGACACAGCAGCTGGAACCACTGGCTTGGGAATCATCTTGCCAATTTCTACAGTTGTTATCAATACACATAATTTTAAGCATCAAAAGCTGGCCACAGACAAAAGGGAAGCAATGTAGAGATGAGGAGAAACTTAAAGGCTCCAACTCAGGACCCTCACAGGCTGTGCTGATCTATGAGGCCTCAACCCTGACTGCCTGGAGATGTCTGTGTGCCCCCCAGAGCAGTGGTTATTCACCAGGACAATCACTTGGGGAAGAATGTGTGGAACACACTCCCCACTGTGCATCCAGAGGGTGGGAACAGACAGACTGGGGCTCAGTGCAGCCTGCTGATCTTACCTCTGGGTAAAACACCACAGCCTTTTGGCACAAACCCCAGAGAAGTGCTGCCCCAAACATGGGGAAGCTGAAAAGCCAGATGGGAGCATTCCCTGGCAGAAAATACAGCTATGAGGGGGAGGCAGGACAGGGATTATGGCAGCAATCAGTGTCTGGACCCAAACCACACGCTCTCACTCACAGCCCCACTGCCACACCTGCCCATTGTGCTTCAGCACTGAGGCGCCCCCAGATCCTGCAGGCTCCAGACTCCCCTGTCTCCACCATCCCACTGTTCCCCAAGCCTGGAGAGTTCAAGAGCTCCTCCACGATACCAACCTGCAGTCTGGCCTTCACCTTTGACTCCACATTTTCGTATTTCTGGGATTTCCAGAGAGCTTTCACAGGCTTGGGCTGGCTGCGCTCTTGGGCTCGCTCCTTCTCTTTGCACTTCTTCTGAATCTCCTTTATCCGCCTCACGTTTTCCTTCTCGTAGTCCTTGGCCTCCTTCCCTGCTCAGCAAGGGGAGTCACACCTTCACCTCCCAGACACTGCCACAGGATGCAGCCACAGATCCCTCCCAAAGCTGGTCCAACAGCCAGGAGAACCAGCAAGTCCTTCCCTCTCCTGCAGACCAGACCATGTCTGCATCCTGCCCCTGTTAGATGCACACTCCTGGACTGACTCTTCTGCCAGAGGATCCCACGGTGCCCAGGTGAGCATCAGAACAGGTCTGTGCACAATGCTGGTGTCCACAGACTCCCCTGTTCTCCAATTGTCCCAGTATGGACTATGCCAGACAAGCCCCCTCTCAAGAGCAAGGTCAATTCCCAGTTCAGCTCACATGGTGTTTCTGAAGTAGAGAGGGCTGCAGAGCCTTGAACTTGCCCTGTTCCTGGTTTCAGGACATTATTCCATATTGACACAACCAAGATTATGGATTAGGACTCTGTTTTGTTTTGTTTTTGAATCAAAAATTATCCTTCCTTGGGCTCCCCAAGGCAGGGAATATCTCAGCTGACATAACCAGATGCTTATCAATTTCCCCCCTGCTTGGGCACAGCAGTTGTGGCATCTACCACACTGACACCAGCTCAGGGCAATGCCAGCACATGAAGTAAATTAAAATGACACACAGGGCTCAACCTTATGTCCTTCCTGGACCTCTGAATGCATTCTGGGTGACATCCCTGTCCTGGAGAAGGGAACATCTTCTGCAAAGATGTTCTCACATCCACATACACAGGCACCCTTCCCAAATCCTTCCTGGCTTCACCAACTAGGAACTTGCCATGTTAAACATCCTCAACACATCAAGGTTTTGTTTGATTCATACAGAAGTTTGACCATAAAGAAGACCAAATTTTTGCACCTTTTCTCAAGTCCCTCTTCCCATTCTAAACCTGAAACTGGAGCCAAAACATCACTGGCTCCAGCACAGGTGACTCCACTGCCAGGCCAAAAGCTGCAGATGGGGTGACCAGCCCTGTGAAGCTCAAGCTCTCCTCAGGCAGCAGATCCTGGGAATCCACCCCAAATGCTTCATCCCTGGCCCCAAAGGCAGCTGAAGCCAGCAGTGATATGGCTGCACTTACTCCTAGCTGGCATCCCCCCATCAAGGGAGATCCCTTCGAGCTGCAGCAGGAGGCTGAGTGTCCCTTTCTGTCCCCTCTCCAGGAAGTCCTTTCCGCTGGGGCGGATGCGAGGGGCTGGCTGGGCCTGGCGGGCACTGCCCAGAGCAGGGCAGGGGCTGGGAACTGGGTCCAGGGGGCTGGAGGTTAAATACAGCTTCTGAGCATTTCCTTCCAGCCTCCCTCGAGCTGCAGGGAAGGAAAAAGGAGAACCTTGTCAGGAAATGATCTTACCTCAATTTTCTGCACCCACAGCCCACAAACAACGTGATGACCCCTTCTTCACCTCTGCCTTACGCTTTCCCATCTTCCAACCAGCTGTACAGACTACTTTAGGATCACCATCAGAAGCACCTTCACCAGTGTGAATAGAGACACCAAGGGATAAGGACATCAAGCTGTGTCACACCAAAGCACAAACTAAAAGCTGTACCAAGCATCAAGGACTCACCTGAGAGGGGTCGTTTGTAATACTCTGGAAAGAGCTCTGGGTCTGGAGGAATGGGTCCAGAAATCCTGGATGGCCCTTCACACATCCTGCCACACGTTGCTCTGCCTCTGCCACAGAAACCAACCACCAGAACAGAAATGAACAGGGCTCACTGAGCCACTGGAAAGCTACATTTAGTATGTATATATGTATAGGGGAATTTCTGACTTTCATTTGACACCTCATCCCCAGCTCCAGAGACATCCTGCAGGTAGAAACCACCCCAAACTGGACTCTATGCAGGTGAAACAGGGGGTCCAGCAGCCCTGTCCCTGCTGTGGGTGCGTTTTAACCAGTGCTGAAAATGCCCACAGCTGCTGTAATATTGGTACCCTCAGTACAAAAAATCCTTCGTGGCTTTGATCTCCCATATGGAAACACTGAATGCAGACACAGAAGGAGTGGACAGGAAACACGAGGTTGCTGGCCATCATCTGACAGCTTTTAGCCTGAGATTTGAATTATCCTGGACTCTGGGCTCCCTCTAAATGGCTCCTGTGGTTCAAACACAATTTGTCCAGAGGAAGCTGAAGCTTCTGCCCCACATGGCTATATCCTCCCTGAGAACACACCTGTGCTGTCACCACCCCTGAGCAAGCTGGGGCTGATCCTCAGAAGGACAAACACTTTACAAAAAGACAAAACATTTCCCTCCAGGACCATGTGGGGCAGAGACTGGATTTCTGGGGAAGAGCCCAGATGGTTTCTCAGGTGTTGGGGAGAACAGAGAAGAACATATTTTTCATTTCTGAAGTACTTTTCAAAGCAGCACAGAGCCACAAGTCCCTGCCCTGGCCCACACGGGTCCCTGTTGCTTCTCTTCTCTCCATGACAGAAGCACAGACCCTTCCACCAGGAAGGGACAGGAGCAGCCAGCATCAATTTCCCTGCACTGTTCACCAAGGTCTCCTGGATAGCATTTTTGTACCTACAACAAACCCTCTCAGAGCATGAGCACGCAGGATGCCACACAGCAGGCACAGACTGCTGATGAGCTCTCAGCAGATGCCACAAGAGCCTCATCACAGTCACACCACAATTTTGACAGGCGCCAGGGCAGCTTGGCTGGAGTCACTGCTGTAAGAGCTGGGGCTACAACCTGCACTCCCTGACTCCTGAGGCAGTAATTTAAACATTTCTGAGACAACTCCACGGGAAGAACCCCTTTCAGGATCCTCAGCATGCCAGCACTGACGGGACGCAGCATCTGCAGTTTAATTTATAAACCAATAAACGATCAGTGCAAGGCTGAGTGAATCTGACTCATAGCAACTAATGCACTGCAGTCTTCCTTGCTAAATCACCCCTGTTGACATGAGACCCATTAGCAAAATGCTGTTATTCATCTCCTGGACACAACGGTAGAGGCAATGCAAGCAGTGCTGACTGCTGCACACCAGCATGCATGTGCAGCCTCTACCCAGCTGCTCTGGGAAAGCTATTTCTGAAAAGCAGGCACAGACTCTCAGCCAGAGATAAAAGGATGCTGGCTTGGTATTATTTAATCTCCTTGATAATGGATCAACTAAGCCAGAACAGCCTCTCTTATTCTAGAGGAAAAAAAAAAAAAAAAAAAGCAAGCGTTCACCATGAGATCACTCCAGAACAGCTACTGGCTTTGAAATGCACATCTGATCTTGATCTGAACTCAGGTCCCGGCCCAGTGATTTACACGTAAAATGACAGGCTGAAATCAAGACCTGCAACAGAGCAGACAATTATTGCGGGGGACTGAGGAGGAAAGGCAGACTGAGGGGAGGCAGGGGAAGGAGGGCTCGTTTTGTACCTCCACATCCCAACTGCACCCTGCCCTGCTGCAGGGAATTTGCAAATGACACCCACTCCCTGATTTGCAAGTCACATCACCTCTGGCATGGGATCTTGCAAGATCAGACAACCTCATTACAATAGGGAGCATCTTGCCTGTGTAGGGACTTACAGGGACACAAGCCCCCAGCAGCAGTGTCCCAGCCAGACTCCAGGAATACACTTCCCCAGCTGCTGCTCTGCTCCTGCTGACCACGGGCCCAGCTGGGGACACGAGTGAGAGACCCTCATGGCTCACTCCTGCCCAGAGGGACTGCATGGCCTCTGCTGTCATTCCCACCTGCTTCATTTCTTGGGACAGCTCTGCAGCACCACTGTCCTCTGCTGAGCCAATTCCACCCACTGCCCCTGCACCAAACAAGTCACTTCTTTCACTGGGTTTGTTTTCTGCCCGTGTAACCTTTTGTCCAAAAGGAACGTGATTTTTACATCCACAGGGGGATCAGAGAAGCACTGGAGCAAGCACCAGGGAAACACAGCAGGAGCACATAGTTATGAACACAGAGGAGAGGGATGAGGGGACAGGGTCAGCCCTCTTGGGGGCTTCCCTGCACCCAGGAGAGCATCTGCTTTACCACCACATCAGCACCCTAAACATCAACAGTGCAGTACTCGACCTGCTGCCACCAGACACACACCATTTATACATTCACAGGCTGTGAGATTCAGGCACACTCTGCAGAACAAGGCTGAATAAGTCCAGGCAAACAGATATATGTGTGCCACTCCTCTCTGCTCCTGTCCCCGACCAGCCTGAAGACTCCCCAGGGAAGAGTCACAGCTCCCAGCCACCCTGCACAGCTACAGGAGGCACAGTTGCTGGAGTAACCCAATAACTTCAACACTGCTCATTCAGCCCAGTGTGCTGCTCCCTTCTCCACCAGAACCATGGCTTTATGCTGGCCTAAGAGCCAAGCAAGGCAGGCTCCAGTTCTCTCTCTCCCACTGTGTCCCAGTGTCTGCAAGTTTAATAACCATTAACTCGACTCTGTGCACTTTGCTGCAGCTTGACCAAGTGGTAAAAGTGCTACTTATTCCCCTGGTAAAATGAGCCCTTTCAGGGCCTGTAAGAACCACAGCTTCCTTTTGTGGCTTGTTTTTGGCATTGTAGTTAAGGTAACTGCAAAGCATGGGAACAGACAAGCCTCAGGCAGGTGCATTTCACAGCCTTGAACCCTCGGCATATGACTTTGAAGCATTCCCTCTTTTTCACAGATGACATTTTCACTGTGCCTGGGTCCCTGGCCAGGAAGCTGCTACCACACACAGAGCTGATGCCAGCCCAGCTCCTTGCCTTCGTGAGCCAATCTCTGCAAAAAGCATGGGAAAAAACATCCCACGGTTGTGATAAACTGTGATAAGCAGAGCAAGTCATCTGCAGCAAATCAAAGGGCTAATCTCCGTGCAGCTGGTCTTGCATGTTTGATTCCTTCCTCAACAGTTTTAGCTGAAATGGAAAGTCACATCAGGATAACTTCCACGCCCGAGGGCTGCACCAGAACAGCACCAATGGATCTGCGACCATTCCTCCCAAAAAACTGGGAGTCAGGACCAGAGGTTAATGTGCTGTGAACCTACCCAGTGGCTTTTGTCCCTGCCTAAGCCTTGTCCTTGCTGACTGCTATAGGAGAGATTAATATTCTCCTTTTAATATCATTCCCCACGTGAGCTTCCCCAGGTCTCACCAGATCTTCCCTATCTGCCAGTCCCAAAGACCCATTTTTCCTTTTGTCTCTCTGAAAACCGAGGGACAGGTACAGCCAGGTGCGATACTGGCATTTGCATTTCTAGGAGCTGGTGTGTACCAACAGCTCTTTAGGAATAAAGCCAGCTTGGACAGTCTGCCCAGGGAGTCAGACGCATTTCCTGCAGCGGCTGGGGCAGGAGCTGAACGAGGGCCGTGCTCGGCACTGGAAGGTGGGCAGAGACTGCTGTGGGTATTACAGAGCTGCAGCCCAGCCCTCTCTGGAGGGCAAGCACAGATGAGGGCACGGAGGCCCCACCTGAACGCGTGGGATTCCTCCCGGATGCACGGCCGAGCTCCGTGCTGAGGCTGGAGCTTGTGTGGCAGCCCCAACTCCTTCGGCCGGGCTGGCACGGGAGATCAACACCGGCCCTGCCTGGGGACACGTGCTGAGACCGGGCACCGCGCTGAGCGACAGCGGACACCGCTGGGGACCGGACACCGCTGGGGACCGGACACCACCGGGGGACCCTCCTGGCTCCCTTCGCCGGGGCTCGGGAGGCGCTGCCAGCAGCGCAGTCCCGCGGTGCCGGGGCCCGCAGCCTCCCCCCGCGGGCGCTGCCCTTGCCCCGNCCTTCACTGGAGATGTTTTGTGCTTCTTTCTTCTCATAGAGAAGGAGCTGCGCTTTAGATTTGTTCTGCCCAATACAAACTTAGTGACAAAGGCACAAAGGAAGGTTCTCAGTTCCAGAAGGACAGCTTCAAAACAGACCCCAAACAGTCAGGGCTCTTCTATCTGAATGAAGGTGGTGAGTGCCAGGTGAGCTCAGGACACATTATCTCATCCGTTTTACACAGCACGCAGACTCCACAGGCATTAGATGCTCACACCTATGGCAGGATCACTGAGTACAACTCCCAGCCCTGCACAAGAATCCCACCCTGTGCCTCCCAGAGCATTGTCCAAACTCTTCTTGAACTCTGGCAAGCTTGGGCCACGACCACTTCCCTGGGGAGACTATTCCAGTGCCCAATCACCTTCTGAGTGAAGAACCTTTTCCTAATATCCAATCTAACCATGCACTTCCTTCACACAGCTCACAGTAGAGGTGAGAATGTGCAGAGCACAAGAGCAGCCATGCTCCTACCCTTTAGAACAGCACAGCAGTAGACTTGTTTCTGTCAGAGTCTGGAAAGTAAATATCCAAAGGTAAATACCTAATTTACACACCAAACAAAGTGGTCCCATCAATACTGCAGGGATTTTGCTTCTTACTTGGTGTCTTCCGGCAACTTCTACAATAAGTGGGGAAGGACTCATCAGATACTGAGTCCCAGCTCTGAGTCTCCTGTTCACTTTTATTAATATGGTTTTAGCTTGACCAAATCAAACACAAGCACACAGCTGCATAGAGAATTCCCTCAACAAACACAACTTTTTATTTCTGTAGAAAACATGATACTTTTCAGGAAGGTCCAGCTTATGGAACAGCAGCGTGCATGTTAATATACATAAATACACAGGGTTACAATTTAGTGGGAAATACATTTTAAAAAAAGCTTTCAAGTACACAAAACAAATGTAGTAAAATTAGACTATCCTTTCCACATACCTGCCTCAGAGAGAAACATTTCTCAAAAGGAACGAACTTCCACCCCATCATCTGCCAACAAATCTCTCCACTGGACACCAGCTGCAGGAGGGCGTGAAGATGGGCTGGAGCAGAGGGTTAACAGCCAGTGTTTGAGATCAAGAGCACATTTACCCATGGCAGTTCAGTCCCTGTTCTCTCAACTATCAGGATGTGTGTAGTGTGATAGTTACCCAGCCAGCACATTAAGAGAGCTGCAAGAGGTAGGAAATACCTCCTTCCTTCCACTTTCAGTCCCTGAAAGGTTCATGCTGTACAACTTTGTTACCCACGACACTGTGGCAATCCCGTGACCCAGGGAGGCATTTGTCATTTATTTAGTAACAGTCACAGAAATGAGAACGTGGCCCCACAGGCACGGCACTGGTGCTGCCAGGCAGTAAACACAACTGACATAAGCACAGAGCTTATGGAAAAACAGCTGCTGGATGCAGGCAGCCTCTTGACTAGAAGGAATAATGTCTACAGATATGGAAGAATAGCTCAATGCATCACAGACTTCCTGAATATTTTCCTGCCAAGACACCAACAACAGAGAATTATAGTATCATTTAAATAAAACATCAGTTTGAATGAATTTGAAAGACATTTACCACATACAGGAAGCCAAAAGGCTGATCCTTATGTTACTAACTTTACTCCATTCCTTCTACTTTTTGTCCTATAGGAGTTCAGGGACTTGTTACACCGCTGAACTATTTTCTAAAAAATTTTACAAACAGAGGATTAAAACATAAATCAGTCTCCCAAGAGAGAGGAAAAAGGCATCTGAAGAACAGATACTCCCTGATCTTGCTCTACGTGCTCTCATGGTTAAATCAGCAACCTGTGCAACAGGGGTTGTGTCCCATTTCCAAGCCATGCAATGGCAGAGATCCCACAATTCACTTCAGCTACTGCAAGTGCAAAGGGCAATTCAAGTTTTCCTACCAGTCTCCAAGACAAAAATTAAATGTTTGCAAAAAACAGAAACATTTAAAACTCTTCAAACAATTTAAATCAGAACTGTTCCTATAAGAACATATTTTACATGTTTAAAAAAACCAAGAAACTCAGGCTATTAAATAAGAATCTACATATCTTAAAAACTGGGTTTTTTTACATTACAGCCAGAAGTAGTATTTTCCAAGGTAGGAATGTTCATAAGTTATTTCTCTGAAGTGCCTCACAGAGGTTTTGGTTGGCATCTGGTTCCTCAGTCATCACCTCCACAGTCTCCCACTCACCTGACCTACTGGATTTCTTGATGGCCTCTACCACACTCTGCATGTACAGGCCATCTTCAAAAGAGGCCGCCATAGACACAGGTTTATGATCCCACGTCCGACGGTCTTCCTGGTCTTGGAAAGACTGCCGCAGGGCTTGCACCATGTACACCATTCCTTTCAGGTAAAGCAGCGGGATGTCCTTGAACCCCTTATCCAGAAGGCCCTTGTTGACAGGCAGAGAGTCTGTAAACAGCAGTTCTTCCTGCAGCGCGGTGTTCTTCTGCCCGTACAAGTCTGTCCCTCGAGCTGTGAGGCGGCCGGCAGAGCCCACAATCATGACCTCGTGGATGAACGAGCCGGGCATGTTGAAGTTGAGAGTCACAGTGCAACAGACGCCGTCGCTCATGAGCATCTGGAAAACGCAGAAGTCATCGCTGGTGACGTGGCGGATCCCGCTGATGGCCGTGTTCTGCTTCACAAAAGTCTTGAGCAAACCGTGGACCTTCTCAGCTCTCCTGCTGGTGAGGTGAGTCAGGAGGTCGATGATGTAGGTGCCCATGGTGTGCAGGCCACCCCCTCCCATGAGCTCGTCACAGATCCAGTTGTACTTGTGGCTGAGCAGGCTGCCCCCGTAGACCCGCACGTCGCAGATGATGACGTTGCCCACGTAGCGCTCCTCGATCAGCTGCTTCATCTTCACGAAGGCGGGCAGGAAACGCAGCACGTTGCCAACGATGCTCATCAGCTTGGGGTAATACCTGGCAGCTGTGACCATCCTGAAGGCATCCACAGAGGTAGCAGCTTTCTCACACAGCACGTTCTTCCCTATTCCTGCAGCACAAATGAAAACAAAAATACAATATTTAGCACACTTGAGCAAAACATGCACAGATACCCCAAAGGTTGCCAAGAAGCGGTGTTTTTTTAAGAGTTGGGCTTTCCTGCTGCAATTTCTAAGGAAAAGATCTGGGAACTAAAGTAGGAATGCCAAGTCCAGCAAGACTCAATGCTGTTTCCAAGATGCTTCAGTTGCACAGTTGACAAACTCTCACAGAGGGAGTCTCCAAATAAAGAGAGGATTTTTACATCATGAAAGATAAATGTCCAAATGGCATCACATGGCATCTAAACAAGACACAGTGTGAGTGCTATAGTTAAAAAATTATTTGAACACCTGCATAGCCAGAGGAGAAAAAAAAAGCCATGTACCCTGCAGGGAAGAAGCAGGGGGGGGGAGATTTGATTTTCACTTTGTATTTCACTATCACCATACAATTTTATTTTTTTAAATTAACACAAATGGGACATACAATTTACTTATATATAAAAATGTACATATATAAAAGATATACATACAGATTCTGTGTACAGAACACAAGAATTAGAAATTATGTTTTGGTAAGTGGAATGTTTTAAAACAACCCTTTCTAATTAGAAAGCAAATCATTTTGGTCTGCACATACAACCTGTTTGTATAATCAGACAAAAGGTGACTGAGTTACACGGACAAGAGCTGCACCCCCAAGCTGACCCACTGCACTGCTATTGCTCCTGATGCACTTTACATCGTGCTCAGCCTAAATCAATGGGGCAGTCAATAATCTTCTTTTTCCCCTTAACTGTAATGCAGAAATTAAGTAATACAAAAGAGCATGAGAGTACAAGTTTTAACCAGTTCTTACATTTCTTGTATCCCCCTTCTCATGGCAGGGCTTTACTTTTACTGTTTTTTCCTGTTTTACCTCTGTTCAGATCAAATACTTATCTAAACGTTTTTCAGTGTAATAACCATTTTATTCCTAACACGGTTATTACAGACACTAACTGGGCATGCCAGACCTGAAGGTCAGTCATGGCACACCACAGTTTCTGCCCAAAAATTGCAGGAATCACTGCACATGGCGCTGGGCACCTCTCTGAAAGCTCCTCCTCAGCCAGGAGCAGACTGTGCTCCCTGCTCGGCACAGCTTTTAATTGACTCCCGGTGGGAAGGTACCAGCACACCCTGCAATCGGTCTCAGACACACGAGGGAAAGGCCCATCCCCACTGTGGCTCCTGCTCTCCGTGCTCCCCCTCCCGGCTGTGCCCAGCCAGCCCTCCAGAACCCTCCGAGCGGGCCAGGGGCCAGCGCGCTCCCGTGACACAGCTCAGCCAGGGGACAGCTACAGCAGACTCAGAACCTCTGCTTCTAATAGACACAACTGAAATCCAGGCAGAAACCGGGAAGACTACAAGTGAGAAATCCCCTGTATTGATACGAGTCTACAGCAGCTTTAATGAACAAAGGGTCAGGTCAAACTCCCAGTGGACACCCTGGCTGTCCAGTCATAACTCCCTATTTTAGGAATCATTTCTGACTCCCCTGTCCCCAGTCCTGCTGCCAAGGCAAGGCACAACACTCAGTTCAGTACTTTTCAGGGCATCTGGAGGTGCTTCAGTCCAGTTTATCTGCCTTGTTTAAATGGTGCTCGTCTCCAGGCACGTTACAGTAAAGCAGCACCAGAGAAAGCAAAGGGATGCTCACAGCATCCCGAGCAGATCTGTACCCTCGAAGCTTGCAGAAAACCAAAGTGACTCTCGCTCTATGGGAGCAGCTCTGCAGCCAGTGCTGTGCTGGTGCTGCTGCCCTGCTGCCCAGCCCTGGGTTCCTGCAGTGGGGACTGAGAGCAGAGATGGCCCAGCCTGGGGACAGCCCTGTCCCAGCGGGCTGTCCCTGCTCTGCTGAGCAGCCTCACTCTTGCTCAGTGCAGTGCCTGTTGTGGCAGCCCAGGCTGAGCCACTTGAGGAGCTAAAAGTGGCCGATGCCTTTTTTTGGGATGGCAGCCAGTGCAGCACACTGACACTCGGCACAGCCCACAGCCACTGCCAGAGTGCCAGGATGAGACCTGGGAACACATAACAGCTCTGGGATAATCCTGCTGTTGCCTTCAGTGGAACATCCCTCCAGCTGTCCCCAGGCTCACAGAGATGGCCATGAAGCGAGGACAAGGGCCAAGTCAGAGATGGCTACAAGGTCCCTTACCAAGGTAATGGCCATGCCTTTTGTTTTTCAAGGCAGTACAGCTTACATTCCTGGGATTGTTACTATTGTTTTGGTAATGAATAACCTGAACTTTGTACCATATCGTTTTCCTAAACCACAGCTGCAAATTTTTCAGTTGAGGCCCTCACCAGCCAGGAGACATGATGGGTACATTTAACTGTGGAACATGAACCACAACACACACATTTGGTGAAATTTATTTAGTTCCTCTGAGATCAAAAGAAGCACAAATTTAAAGAGAGCTTCTTGCTTTGCCTGTTGTGGAGATAAACCATAAGATTACACTGATTTTAATATGAACTATCCCCTGGGCTTTGATCTGTCCTGTCTGGTTCATGAACTCAAACCAGTGTCACTGCTTTGTCCCCAGGCTTGTCCATGGATGCCTGTCAGCAAGAAACTTAGTCAAGGAAACTGCACCACCTAGGAAAACTGGGTTTTTTCCTCCTCTTTACCAAATAGAGACACAGGTTTTTAAAAAAGTAGAAAAAGGTACAAAAATAAGTGATAAAAGTGTCACCACTTTAAAACAAACAAACCAAGCCCAACAAAACACAACACACAAGACCATTATTACTGCACCACTTCTAACATTTCCTAAAGCCCATTCTCTTAGCAAGTGAACACCAATCTGTTATAAACAATTCACAGCAAATGATTCTCTGATTATAATCATCACTGTATCAATCTCAACTTCCAAACAAAATGTTGCTGCCATCTTTGGCCCTACCCCAGTTCTGTGTTCCTTCAGAACATTCAGGCACAGGAAACCACCCAACACTTGCTTTAAATAAGTCACAATATACCGGGCAGCAGACCTGCAAATACCACTGCAATGAACCTGGAGAGCTGAAAGGCAAGGCCAGCACCACACTGGCCTGAGATGTCTGCATCAGTTTACAGACCAGAGCATCTCAGGACAGAGGAAGTGATTGTTACCTTTTCCTGCTACATCCATCCATCTCCCTGGCTTTTTCAGCATTCCACTTCCTAAGCTTGCATTCAAGCATACATACAACCTCTGTATTTCTGCACCAGCTTTACCTCCCTTTCCTCCTCTGGATAATGTCATCTTATGGGTTCCCAGCCTTCAGTGAAGGAATCCCAATCCCTTTTAGTCAATAATCCATCAGAGAATGGTGAATCCTCTCCTTTTTAGCCCACTTCATCATCAAGAGCCAAAAGACCTACTGAAATGCATATTACCTAACAAGTGCTTTAAAGAGCTTCTAGCATATTTGAAGAGATAAATTCTAACTTACAGTTCAAATATTTAAAAATCAGACTACCTTAAAATTCAAAGGACAGTACTCTAACAAGGTAAACAAACAAATCTAACAGTATAAAAAAGAAAAGGAAAAAAAAGCCTGAAATCTCTCTCTGCATATCTAAGAGGCATTGCAAATGTTTATGCAGGGACTTGTTTACTTCCAAAAGAAATTACTGTAGAGAAAAGAGGCACAACAAACCAGCCTGGCTCACATGGTCTGAGATTACCTGTCCTAAAATTAACTCGTGTATCTCCTGTAAACACAGTAAAAATATCACCCTTGTTATTTACAGAATTACACACAAACTGACACCCACGCTGCTCTCCTGGAGAGGACATTAACACTACAAAGTCACACACTGGGGAATTAAGAAATGTCAGGATGCCTGGGCAGTTGGCTCCCATATCCCTGCCCAACCAGTCTGGGGTGTCATCCCTTCTTTCTCATCTGGCTGGATTCCTCCTGCTGTCCCCAACATCTGCCCTCCTGAGTCAGGTAGAAGGATTCCTCCACCTGGGACCACATCAGCCTGCTATGGACATGGATGTGCCAAGAGTGGTCCAGGCAGTGGCCAGCGTCACAGCTAAAACAGCATCTCTTAGCTCCTAATTCACAAGATTCTACTGAGTGCCTACAAATATTTTTTCAAAGGCTTTCAACTTCCAAGTTTGATTTTACACATGGAGAAAGCATAAAGCAGAGCTGAACAACCTTCCCCTTCCGGGCAAATCTCAGTTTCCTAGTACAGAACATGGGAAAATTTAAAATTAATTAAACAATTTGTTTTGTTTTTTGTTTTGGGGTTTTGTTGTTGTTGTTGCTCTGGGTTTTTTTAATGGGCATAAAGCCATTTACCCTCTCATTATTGTCTCTGATACAGCTGATTTTTATTACAAACTCACTACCATAACTTCAGTTTGACCCAAGCAAAATATTTTAGCTCAATTGGTTCAATCAGATCTATAAGCAATTATTAACAGCATTTTTACAAAAAAATCCCAGGTAACCCTTCTAACAAATGCCAGACAAAATTTTTAGCACCTCATTTGCCCATTGGTGCAACCAGAACTGTGCTGAGCTAAGAGCTTCAAATCTCATTCTGCCAACAAGCTACAGATTTTTGGTCCAACTCCAAGGATAAAAAGGTACCTAGAGCCTTCACAGCAATTTGCCGAGTCAGGGGCGGAGGGATGTTGATGCAAACCAAATCTACGTCCTGATGCAGCAAGACATCGTCAGTCCGGCTGGTGTAGAAGGAGATGTTCATTTCCTCTGCCAGCTGCTTGGCTTCCTCTTCAGTCTTCCCCCAAAGAGCTTCAATGGAGAAGCCTTCTGCCCTCAGCAAGGGTACCAGGACCCGGGCAGCACTACCAGTTCCAAACACACCCACTCCAGGGAGCATTTTCATTCTTCATTCATTCATTCGAGCGTCAGGGTCTACACACAGGCCTTCAGTAAAATGTGTGGCTCCTCAGCTCGGTGTTCCATCCACAGCTCCTAAAATGTGAAAAGTTACAAGTCATTACCAGGAAAAGGCACATTGTGGTATCAAACACACCTACCCTGAATGCCACCTTCTGTCCTTCGTATGGCTTTCAACATTCTCAAACATCCTAATGACAAAAACCAAAACCCCAAAAGGTGCAATCTATAGAGATACAGTATGAAGGGACAAACCTAACAAACCTATTGCAGAAGAATGGTAAGAAAGCAGCTTGACAGAGTCATGTCCTCAGCTTCAAAACTCAGCACATGGGGACAGAAACACACACAAGAATGCAGGATAAACCAGACACAGAGAGGCACAAACTGGGAGTGACAGGAAGCACCAAGAGGACAGGACATGGAGTCTGTCACACCAGCAGTAAAAGCAGTGCTGCTCTATTTGTGATGATGTAAGCCCCTAAATGAGATAAAGGTTTGTGAGATGAGGTAATATCTTTTATTAGACCAATTGAAATTGCTGGAAATAATAGACATGCTTTGGGACACATAAATCTTTCTTCCAAATTAAATACACAAACTGAAAACAACTACTTGGACCTTAACAATTTTATGGCAAACAGATAAGTCAGTCTAGAGAAGATTTAGAAAATATGTCCTGTGGGGAAAGCCTGGATTCAGTGAGCTTGTTTAGCCTGGGGAGGAGAAGCCTACAAGGAGAGAGAGTGCCAGTGTTTAAATACACAGAAATCTGCTTGCTGAAAGGAAAAGGGCGCTCCTCTGTGTCCACTGTGGGTAGTTAAAAGCTTCACTTAGGACAGTTAAAAATATCTCCTTCTGCCAATGCCACTTAATCTCCAGGAATTCAGGGTTTGCACAGAATTATTATACTCCCTACACACAAACTATTGGTCAAGTCACACTCCTTTTGTTCTTCCAAATATTTCCTGGTAAATCAATTCCTTCGATCCCTACCTGCCAGTCTGCCTTAGCACAGCTGCTGTCCACATGCCTTCAGCATTTGCTTTAGCACCAGCTTCAAGGAGAGATGTCAGAAGTCTCCTCAATCTCTGACACCACAGAAACCTACAAAACACAGCTTTTCTTCTGTGCCTTTCTGAATTCCCATCTACTACACCCACTTGACCTTTTTTGATTTTTTTTTTTTTGAGAGAAAAACATGATGAATTCCATTTTCATTAGTAGCTTACAATGAAAAAGCAAAGACCATATTTAAAAAGAGAACTGGTACCAGCACCAGATCAACACCTTTGGAAAAGACACCTATAAGCAGCAAGAATCATGGCCTGCTTCAGAAACAGTGTTACTCATCTCCCCATCCCAAGATACTCACATGAAGTTACAACACATGAAAGCAAACCCTGACACAGCACTGGGCAGGACCAGCACAGAAGTGGAACTACTCCCAGTGCAAATGCTTTGTTTGCAATCAGCATCTCATTAGTCTGGGGGTGCCTACACTGCCCAGCTTGTGTTATAAAACTGAACTCTGACTGAATTCCTGGGTATTTCTATAGTACAAACACTAAACTGGAAAACAGAAATGCTTGAGAGTATTTATCTTGCAAAATGCACAAATGTTTACAGATGCTATAAAACAGCTTATGAAATATTTACTTAATTAATTCAGTATCTTTTTCCTTATTCTGTGTGATGCAGCATTGGCAGTGATACTGTCACTGTCATTCTTTATAAAGATGAACAAAGTTCATTGGCATAAACTCCTTTTTATCCAACATTTAGCAGAACACTCAAACAAGGCAGTGACAAGGATCAAAAGGATCTTGAAAATATTTACTAGCCTGGATAAAAGGGTGGGACCCTGGGATACTGGCAAGGAGGATGGCTTCTACCCAGGCTTGCTTTATATAAATCACCCAAACAAAAACAACAACAACAACAACAAAAAACCCCAAACCAAACCAACAACAACAACAAAACACAAAAAAACCCCACAAAAAACAAAAAAACCCCCACAAAAACCCTTGCAACTGGATGGACAGCAGACATAACTACTGAAGTGCCCACAAATCTGTTTAGCAGTTTATGGTCTGGAAGAGTTAAAAATTCTTACAGCAGAAAGAACATCTTTGTTTCAAAGGACAGAAAGTGAGGTGGAACAGAGAACAGGTGAGTGTGTGCCTGCTTGCACTGAACTGAAAACTAGAGAAAACTGATCTTGGCAGAGCATGAGAACAGTTCTGAGAAAGAAATGCTGGTACCAACACCAGCCTAGAATTGGGTACAATTTCTACATATTTACTTTAGAACCCACCAAGCCTCAAACCTTCAAACAAACCTCAGCAAATTAGTTACAGAAATGAAAATCCTACTGCATCAACCTCTCTAGCAGTCAAACAGTTGGAATGAACACTTTAATGAGAACCCTCCCCCAGAAAACACAAAAGGCAGAGCTTTCAAGGGCAACTGAAACCAGACTGCAACAGGTATCTTGTGTGTCAGGAGATAAAAATAAACCTCTTTTTAACAGAGATGAAATAATCAATCCTGCAACATCATTCTGACTTAAATTTTCCAACAGAAGCACTTAAGAGCTCTGCCATGCCTTTTTTTTGTGGCCACAAAACACCTTCATTTTTGCCGAATTTCACAGTGAGTTTGAAGTCCCATCCTGGTCATAGAAAGGAGCTTTTTGACTCTTTTGGTACACATAGCAACAAGAAGTTTGTGACCCAGTGCAATGAAAAACCTGATGGTTCCTACAGCACCCCATTCAATTCCATGTTGAAGCAGTCTGGGAGCTCCAAAGGCAGCAGTCTCAAAAACTAGATAGTACAGTCAAGGATCACAGGGCCCAGAAACTGTTGTGGACCATTACAGATGGCCAAAGGTAGTGAAAATAACAGCCCATGTTCAGAAAGGTGCTGGCCAGGGTAGCACTGACTCTGCATAAAGATAAAGCTTTTCACATGTCTCCAACTTATCCTAAAAAGTTCCTTTTGGGTTCCAAGAAAGATGAGACACATGGTGGAGGCACACACCAGCAAACATTTCTGCCCCCTGGCACGAATATACTTGAGGCTGTGTACGGAATGCTTCACGTGCTGATGTCAAAACTGGCGTGCTTTCTTTACTAAACGTGCTTTTGATTCAGCGCCAGCGGGTTGTGCGATAACCCACGAGTCCACAGCCTGAAGGAACTCCCACCACACCTCGAGACGAGCCCAGCACAGCTCTCTGTCCTTCCTGGTCTGCATGCACAGCAGCAAAGGCCCCGTTCCAGGCACGGCACTTCCCACAGGTGCCAACCGAGGCCGAAGGTGGCAATGAGGACCGTGCCGGAGACAGCAGCAGCTGGAAAATCCTGGGAACCAAAGCGGCCTTCATGCACAGCTGGGGCACGGCCATGGCAGCCCCGGGGATGCCGCGGGCTCCCCGGGGGAGCGGGGCGATGCTCCGTGCTGCCCGGGGCAGCGGGGCTCGGGCAGCTGCTCCTCGTGTGCGGGCTCCTCGCAGGGCTGGACGGGACAGAGCTCACCTGACCTCGCCTCACCTCTGGAACAGGGCAGGGCTCACCTCGCCTCGCCTCACCAGACCTCCCCCCTTCAGGGGTCCGGACGGGACAGGCCCCACCTCACCTCACCGGCCCACACGGAGTCGGTACCCCCGGCCCCTCCCCAGCCGCTCCCGGCCCCGCGCCCTCTGGCAGGAGCGCGCTCCCCTCGCCGCCCAGCGGCCCCGGGACAGCGGAGGAGCCCGGGGGGGCTCGAGGGGTCCGAGCCGCCCTCACCTGTGCCCGGCCGTGCCACCGGGGTTGTCCCGCCTGGCGCATCCTCGGGCCGGGCGCGCTCCCGAGGCGGCCGCGCGCTCCCGGGGCGGCGGC
>VYZP01068408.1:27683-49949 GCA_013400635.1 Hypocryptadius cinnamomeus | reverse complement strand
GGGCGGCGGCCCTGCCCGGCCCGCGCATGCGCGACAGCCCAGCGCCGCACCGCCCCTCCGCCGGGCAGCGGCCCCCAACATGGCGGCGCCTCGGGGGCTTCAGGCGCCGCGTAAGGAACGGCCAATCCTGCGGCCGGAGATGGGCGGAGAGGCGGGACTTACGGTGACGGACAGAGACAACAGCCAATGGGAGAGCAGCGCGATGAGCTGTGGTGAGGCGCTCTGGGCTCTAGGGCTGTGCCCGGAGGTGGTCTCAGAGGCGGCCGCCGCCTCCCGGCGGTGCTGTGCCTCAGGGAGGGAGCGCGGGACACCGCCGGTGTCTGCAGCACGTCCTGCTCGGTGGCACCAGCACCAGCTGCTCTGACGCTGGCTCTTCCGTGAGGGCTCAGGGGCCTCAGATCGATGTGCCCCCGAGCCCCGTCAGCCGCACAGTGCTGTGAGGGCAGGATCGCTTTTGGCGGCCCTGCGGAGGGCAGAGCACCACGGCACCCAAGGAAGAGCTCTGTAAAACCACCGCGGGCCGGCTGAAAACAGCGCTTCTCACAGCGCTCCTCATCCTCCCCAGCCTCACACGGGGGTCTGCTCGCCGGCTGCCAGCAGCTGGCAGAGGAAGACCTTGGTGGCACATTCTGTATTTCCCTCGTGAACTTCAAGGGAGTGGGGAGCTCCTGAGGAACTCTGCAGCCTCCCTGTTGCTGTGGTCATTGTGTAGTGCCTGGTGTAGCTGCTGCTGACACGGGGCACCCTGTTGTTAACAGCAGCATTGTCATTTCCTGCTCTGTTTTCTCCTTGGCAGAGAGCAGCATGGAATGTGGCTGTGGAGCTGGAAGGGGCTATGGTAGGAGAGCACCTCTGTGGAGTCAGCAGAAAGCAAGACATTAACCTTTAGTTCCACCAGCACCACAGCTGGGAACAGGGGGAAGGCACATCCTGCTGGAGAAGGTCTTGGCTTCATCAGTGCCAGGAAACGTGAGAACCGGAATATGAAATGAAAAGGAAGGAAGCAAACAAGTACACATCGTTATGCAGTTGTGAAATGAGAGAAGATGACTCAAATGCAGAGAGAAACTGAAGATCAGGAGCATGGGAAGAGATGCAGAGGTCCAGAGGGGAGAGCAAGAGGGATACAGAACTTCTCACTTGTCCTTCTTGTGGATCTTGTACCATCTTATCAGCAAATACCATACTGGTGTTGCTGTTTCCTCGTGTGGGTTGGTTTACAGATGAGATCTCTGCTTGAGCCAGGAAGTTCCACTGGCTGGTGGAGCAGAGCTCCAGTGAACAGCCTTTCTTCTGGAGACACGTGTGGCCGGGCTGTGTGTGCCCAGCATGGTGTGGAGGGTGGTTACTGTGGATGCTGATAGAAACTGAAGGGGAGGAAATGGCAGATGGGAGGAGGTTTTGGTCTGAGTATGAAGAGGAAGAGTGGTGGCAGGCAGTGGGGAGCAACAGAGATTGCACCCACAGAGGCTGTGGGGGAACAGAGGGGCCTGCACGTGCTGACTGCTGCCCACGTCCCTTTGGTGGCAAGGGTGACACAAGCTGTGTCTGCTCTGGTGGATGTTCATGTCCCTCATGCCAGACGTGCCAGGGAAATACAGGGAAGTGGCAATGAAGTGACAGGAGCTGGGATCTGGGTCCTCATGGCCAGAGTTGGGGCAGGGCTGTGCAGGGCCATGTACATCCCACAACCAGAGCACTCTGATCAAGCCCATCCCTATGTCAAACCACAAGTCCCTGGGGGCTGACAGGGTGTGGGGGTGGGGGGGGGTGTGTGTGTGTGTGTCCCCACCGGGGCTCAGCAGGAGCACCCCCGATCACCAGATGGGTGTGGACATCACCTCCCGCCGTGACGGCAGCACTGCTTCCTCCAGGGGCTCCATCCCAAAACAAAACAGGCTCGGGTGGTGTGGGGAGGTGGTGCTGCAGGAAGCTGGGGAAGTGGCAGGGAGCTGCTGGGCTGGCCCCTAGTGTAGTGGGAAATGGCCATCAGCAGCTCCCGGGGCATTACTCGGGTCTCAGGGCCGACTATGTGGTCAGGATGAAACCATAGGAGGGATCAGAGAAGAGAGGAGATAAGAACTGGGCTGAGGCAAGAGAAGGGGAAGAGAGGGGAAGTCTGTGAGCACAGAGGAAACTGCCTGGCCCGGTGGTGCAGGGGTGAGGTCCCAGCAAGGCTTCAGCTGCCCTTGGCTGAGCAGTGACCCCGCAGTGCAGGGAGAGACGGAGACTC
Organism: Hypocryptadius cinnamomeus; assembly: GCA_013400635.1. Classification (NCBI taxonomy): domain Eukaryota; kingdom Metazoa; phylum Chordata; class Aves; order Passeriformes; family Zosteropidae; genus Hypocryptadius; species Hypocryptadius cinnamomeus. The sequence goes on along the minus strand of VYZP01068408.1, from coordinate 47,716 downwards.
CCGGCCGATCCCACCAGGCACCCAGCACGGTCACCATGAGGCTGTTGGGAGGCATGGGGCCCTGGCTGGCCAACACCTTTCTGCCCCTGCTGCTCCTCACCTGGCTGCCACTTGGTGAGTCCCTCAGTGCCCTTGCCTCTGTAGTCTTCCCTCTTTGTTTATGCCTGCAGAAGGTGTGGAAAGTGCCTGCTGCTGCTTTTACCTCTCCTCTTGCATCATTTAGCCCCTCTTCTGCAGCAGCACCTTGCCATGTGCCTTGTAAAGGGGTCCCCCTTGCAGCTGTGTTTGCACAGGCTGTGAGCTCCAGGGGCTTTGAACCAGCTTTGCCTTCAGCAGCAGGGAGAGAAAACAGCTGGGGGGAAGGAAACAGAAATGCTTATAAGCCTGATTACTGCAGAGTGGGGTCAGCTTCACAGGGCAGATGTGGATATTCCTTAGGACAAAACCAGCCCTCCTATAGGATTTTTTTTCCAGCCAGGACTTGTTCACCAGATTTCAGCCACAGTTGATATGTTGCTAGGGTTAGGTCTCGTCTTGCAGTGTCTGCCCCAGACAGGTTTGAGCAGCACTGCTAGGAGGGTGAAGTGGTTTAATGTCACCTGAGATGGTGGAAAACAGCAGAATGGAGGGGGTGTGGAGAAGAAAAATTATCTGGCCCAGCTCATCTTTGCCAATGTGAACAAAGCAAATGCAGGAACATACACATGCAGGGTGGAGAACACAAGGAACACATCCAAGGGCAGATGTTCTGAACTCAGCAAAGGTGGAAAGGGACAGAAATCCACTAACACCCCTTGGAGTGGAAAGAAAGGACTGAAGAGAGGTGAGAGAGGGAGGACTCAGCTGAGAACATGTGAAGTGACTTCAGCTCAGAGAGTGATTCTGAAATACTCCAGAGTGAACGTTATGGGGAGGGATGAAGCCAGAGAGGCTGCAGGGAATCTGTTTACTGTATTTTCTTTGCTTCTACAGGGCTGACCATCCTCCACTGCCAATCCCCCAGTCCCATCTCATGCTCCATGAAATGGTGCAGCCTGAGGCACTTCCTGCTTGGGTGCCTATGTCACTGGTGGAGGAGGTGTCTTCCCCCCTATCCTCACATTTTCAATCCTTCCTGAGGCACAGAGAAGTTTGTGCACTGCACAGCATCTAATGGCACAAGCCAACATGCAACATTTCAGTGTTGATTGCTTAGCATGGTTAGAATGCTTACAATCATTAGCAGCCAGATTTGGAAAAGATCATCATCTGCTGCAGAAAAGGATGGTCACTTGGCCATGTCTTTCATGAGTGACATGTGGGACATGACCCTGTAAGGTCATCTGTATTTCAGCTATCGCTTCTGGTTTTGTTTCCTCCAGGAACTGCCAGTCAGATGGTAAAGCCAGTCTCCACTGTGCAGCTCGAGATTGGTTTGGAGAATCTCACAGTGCTGGTGAAGTGGTACAATCCTGAATATCTGGAGAGGGAGAATCAAACCGACACTGTGTTTCTGGGAGAAAACTGTATGAATTTCACCAGCTCAAACCTGTGTACAGCCTGCACAGGAATCTGTGTGTCTGGGGTCTTCATCACAACACCAAACTTGACAGATGCTGGAAATAAAACCAGCACTGCGTTTCTGGGTGAAAACTGTATGAATTTCACCAGTTCAAGCCTGTGTACAGCCTGCACAGGAATCTGTGTGTGCAGGGCCTTCATCACAAGACCAAACTCGACAGACGCTGGGAACAGCACGCAAGCAGCACATCTCAGTAGGTGGCAGTGGGTCTGTGTCCGTGGGGGAGAGGAGTGGGCAGAGAAGGATGCTACCTCCAGCACTCCTCTGGTTCTTCCATGCATTGTTTCCCCTCAAAGCATCCTGAGAACTGGAGGAGCCAACCCAGCACAGCAGCTTTTGGCAGATTCATCCCACCATGGGATGGGGGGATGGAGCTGGGGGGACAGACCATGGAGCTGCTGGGCTGTTGGTTCCTTCCTAGGACCTGCCATATTCTCCAGCTGCAGCACATCAGCCAAATGCTGACATGGCTGGAGCTGTGGTGGCAGGAGGGGGACAGCCAGGACTGTGGGCTCCTGCTCCAAAGCAGAGCAGGGTGCAGGGTGTTCTCTGCCTCTGGACAGTCTCTCACTCGTGTTTCTGCCTTTCAGGCTGTGTCTGTGCGGGACCTCAGACTGATGCCACAGGGAAGATCTGGACAGGTGTGTCCCCACAGTCCCCTGGTTGAAAGAGAGTGGAGGGCAGGAGGAGTCCTCAGGGAAAAAGCAAGGAGCAGTAAGGGAGAAAACAGCCAGATGTTTTCCCATGAGTGGGTGGGACCCACTGCCAAACTGGGGTCAGCACCAGTGGGTCAGAGGCTGTGATGCTGGGAAGGGGCTCTGGTGCTCCATCTACCCCCTGGATGAGTTTGGAGACCATTCCCCACTGGATTTTGTCAGCACCCTGAAGCTGTAGATGGTTCAGGGTCTGGAAGCTCAAGTCTGGGAAGAAGCTGACCCTGCCATGAAGGAGGCAGTGGCAGCACGTGTCCCTGCATGGGGGGATGGTGGCTCATGAGTGCCTCTGTGGTGTTGTGTGTGCAGGACTCAGCCTCCTCCTGAGCATCCTCCTTGGCTTAGCGGTCGGGACGCTCCTCTACGTGCCGGTAATTGGCTTCCTGCTGTGGCAGTGCAGAAGGAACAGAACAGGTTGGCATTTCTTCCTCTACTGCTGGTCTGGACAAAGTCAGGCTTGGGAAATGTCCATCTTTGACATCCTACTGCTCTTGCTTTCTCTGTGTTCCCTTCACAAGTCCTCCTGAACCAGCTGTCCCAGTGCAGTGAGAAGGTTCACCCCCCCGCCTTTCCTTCTGGCCAGTTGCTGGTGGGAGTCTGGTTATGGCACAACCTCTTGGGTGATTGAAACAGGTCTTGCATATCCAGAAGTGTCCATCTCAGAGCTCTTCTCCAGCCCTTCCAAGGGCTTTTAAGCCCTTGCCAACCCCTGCAGCCCTTTGACCATCTTCAGAGCCAAAGAGCTGCAGTGTCTTATCCTCTCCCACAACAAAAGCAGGACCAATGCAGATGTTTGCTTCATTCTTTCATTATTTTCTTACTTTAAAATAATGATCATTGTCACAATTTTAACTGCTATTTAAACTAGGTTTCCTTTTTCAGGAGAGTTCATGAGTGGGGAAGTGACAGAGGGGAATCAGGTCAGTACAGTAAGCCAGGGGGGGCTTTGCACATTCCGCTTCCTCCTCCCTGTCAAAAAAAGCATTGTTGAATACCCACTTAAAGGATTTCATAGTAAAATCAGCTTTGCTTTCTGAAAACATGGTCCTAAACACTTATTAATTCCTATTAAATAAGGGCTTATGAGTGTTTGAGTAGGTGGCACTTCTGAGCAATCTGGGTGATGCTTGGGCAGCACAAAGAGTTGTGCCAGTGGAAATGTATTAGCAGGGGAGACACAGAAAGAAAAGCCAAGGCTCTATTCATTGCTCTCTCCCTGCAGGCAGCCCCGGTGACAGGGACTGAGGATCTGACCTATGCCAACCTGAATTTTGAGAAGAAGGGGACAGGATCTGCCTCCTCCAATGTCATTTACACTGAGATCAAGCCATTGCAGCAGAAGCAGAGTGGTGGGGGTGACAGTGCTGCCTGCACAGAGGTGGATGTCTCCTGCAAGGAAGAGGGCAAGTGAGGGAGGTCAGCAGCTTATTGTCCACCTGTTGGGGTTGTCCTCCTCAAAAACTAGGTGTTAGCTCATACAGCAGTGCAGTCTTGGGGACCAAAGACACCTATTACCCCTGAGTGGCGGCAGAACCCTGCTTTATGTTCCCCTGGAAGAAGCCATGTCTCACGGTGAGGACAGGGCTCTTGAGCCCGTTTTCCCCTTCCTTCTGCAGCTCCAAGCACTGCCAAGCCTCAGCAACTATTTTCACTGTCTCCAGTTGCTGGCAGGCTCCTCTAGCTGCTTGTTCCATGTTCAGGAATGACACTGTACACTGTGTGGCCAGCATGGTGTTCAGGAAGAGCTTGGTCCTGGATGTGCTGGGTGGCACGTGCTGGCCATGAGAAGTCCTGGAGCAATATTCTGGATTTTCTGTGGAGCAGGCACCTGCTGTGATGTGGGTTGACCTTTGTTTCATTCACTCACTTGAAACACAAGGGGCAAGAATGGAAAAGCCTTGCTTGCTTCACAGAGGTGCTGCTGCAGTGATGCAAATGGATCTGCTTTGCACTGGGAGTGGCTACGTATTTTTGCTGGTTTGGTGGTGAATACCCTTCTCACAAAAGAAAGCACTCTCTTTTGTGCCCTTTTATTGATAATGTTGTGTTTATTGTGAGTTTTTCAGTAAAACTGTGATTCCTACATGTGGTCTCGCCTGGTGTTTCCTCTGCTGTTGGAAGAGGAGCAGCTTGAGTGACTCGAGTTAACTTTCCCACTGGGTTTGAAACCAGCACATAGCTCTAGTGATTTAGTGTTACAGCCACAACAGATGCTGAGGTTCAGAGATTACCCCAAAACCATAGTCCAGATCTTCTGGGTTATTCTCAGGGCATATGGTCCAGCTTGGGCACATGTCCAACCATTAAACAACCCACGTCATCAGCTTCTCTGCCAGGCATGACATCATCAGCACCTGCATGACCAGGTTCCATTCAATGCCCCATCAACATCCCTGCCACCAGTGACATAAACACCTGCACAAGCTTGGCAGTGATGGGGTAACTGTTGCACTCAAACATCTTTTTTCTGACCTAAAAGGATCCCATGATTCTCTACAGCCAGGCTGAGTGGCCCATGGGCTGGACCAGCACACCCCTTCTCTTGTGTCTGTAGCATGAAATTACTTATATTGTTATTTTAAGGAGAAAAGGGTTTTAAAAAACCTTCAACTAAGAGGGACAGACTGCTCATGAATTCAAGAAGAGCTGAGCCAGACACCTGAGACTGTATTAACAACCTTGGTAGCCACTTATTATTGCTGAGGGAAGGAGGGGAAGTTTCAGAGGAGGCAAATATAGCTGCAGAGTTCTTCGGAATCCCACTGGTCAAAACAGAAGGCCATGAGGAAAACCACAAAGGACATGAGCAGAATGACATGCTTGCTAAATTGCAAAGAGGCAAAATTGGAAAGCTGAGGTACAAATCAAATTAAGACTAACAAGGGCTGCCAGAGGCTCTACATTTGCTTAACTGCCTTAGAAAGAAGTGGAGGGAAAAACATGGCTCATTGCTTCACCAGGAAAGAGTTATTGATCACTGAAATGGAGGAAGCTGGGACATTCATAGTGCTGCATTTGCATCCTCCTTTATGCCCAAGGTTAGTGGGGAATCAGATCTGGGATAGCATTTTTAACAGGGAACCAGCAAGAAGCCATGAAATAGCCTTGGAGCAATAACAGCAGTGAACAAGAGGCAGGGAAAGGCAGCCAGGGCTGCTGGAGGAACTAGCTGAGGCAACCTCTCCAGTCCAGGCAGGAAGGGTGGGGGCAATCTTTGCCCATTGGCTATTTTTAAAAAGGTGAAGCAGCTACTATGGCCAGAGCTGAGCCTCCAAATTTCACTTCTCAGAAAGATGCTATCACAAGCAGTTGAGCAACTGTGTGAAGGTAAAGCAATAATAAACACAATGCTCTCCTTGTCCCAAGCTCCTCCATATGCAGAGGGCCCCTTGTCCCTGTGTGCACCCAAGGCAAGTGGGTGAAACATCCACAATGGGTTTTCATGCCAGGAGCACAGAGTGTGTCCTTGCTGCCCCCCAAGCTCTGCTGGCCATAAAAAGGAAAACTGACTCATGCAGAGAAACAAAAGTGGTGCTTCTCCCAGTTTGGGCAAAAGGAAAGTGGAGTTGAGGGTAAGAGCTGCCTTTATCACGGACCTCATAAAGAGATCTGATCTTCTACTACAAGTGAGGCTGAGAAAAGGCAATTTAACCCCCAAAGGCTGTAAGTGTGCAGAGCTTTTGCCCATTTCCTTCTAGGATCATCACTAGCTAGGAGCAACAAATTGGTTGGACAGGTGGTTTATCACAAAAATCCTGTCTCCTTGGGAGCTGTTCTTGCTGATGACAGAAGCAGGGACTGGGGACAAGTGAAAGAGGGCTCTGGGAAAGCTGTGCTCTGGAAGGAAGGGGCTTCAATTCCACCAGTGCCAGCCTGGGACAGTGCAGCCACTGGGGCAGTGATTCCCAGAGCAGCATCTGAGCAGTCAGAAAGGTGTTTTCTTAGGTTTTCCTTAACATCTGTGGTTTCAGTGCATACCACATGGTCATGTCAAGTTTTCAGAGGAACAATTTATGGAGAATTCCAAGATGCAGTCTAACATTGGAACAGTTTAAGAAATCACTGAGAGGCTGAGTAGAAGAATACCACTAACACAAGCCTTAAAACAAAAGTTTACTATTGGTCACTTTTATTTCAAGAACAGAACAGCCTTTCATCCCAGCCCTCTCCACAAGTTTAGTAACTCAGGTAGCACATAAGAAGTCACATCCTGTAGAGCTAGAGCTCCAAACAAAGCAGTCCCCACTGAGACACTGAATGTGGGCTTTCCTCCTCCCCCTCCCTGGGTGAGAAGCAAGCCCAGCACAAAATGTGAACAGCACCCTGATCCCACACCTGCAGGATGCTTCACTAGTAGTAACTACACAAATAAATAGTATCTCATGGAGAGGGAGCAGAGGGCCACCACAGATCATCTAGAAATTAAGTTATTGCTATGTTCTTATGTATTTGACACTGCAGGTAACTCACTCAGGTAACCACCAAGAGAGGTGATAGTCTCAGATTGCCCTTGTGTTATCAGCTCGTGTTAGACTGAAAGCTGTGGGGAGACAAGACAGACCTTGTTTCATCAGCTCCCTGCCTCAAAGGCAGGAGTGGAGGCACACACCAGCATTTTGCTGAAAACTTTCATTTTGCTGAAAACAGCTGGGGGAAAGGGCTCCCAATACACCTGGAAATTCGTCATGCCTGCCAGCCTTTCCCATGCACACTGCTAAGAGTACATACTGCTAAGTGTACTCCCTGCTCCTGACTTGCCACAGGAGCTGCTGAACCATCTCCACATAAGGGGCTGCAGGTTAAAATTTCAAAGAGAGCAGGAGCCCATCACCCCGGGGGCTGAACCAGAGCTGCTGATTCACCAGGGAAAATCAGGGCTAATTAGAGCTGTAGCACACGGGCATGGGAAATGCCACAGGCACACAAGGACAACCTGACACGTGACTGTACTTCCCTCTGCTGGTGGGACACGCTGTGACGGCCAGCGTCCAGGAACACGTCAGGTCAGCCAAAACAAGGTGTAACATGAAGTCTAATACGTGACTTGTCACCAGAGGATCAGGTAGCCCAAGGCTGATGACAAGTGGTGAGCTCACAGCAGTGTCAGTGCCCGCAATGTCCCTCCCCACATGGAGTACTGGCTGGAGAGCATGAGTTTGAGAGGCTGAGGAGGACTGCAGGAAGAACCTCAGAGTGATGGAAAAGCAGCAGAGTCCTTGGCAGGACATGTCTTTGTTAGGCATCGTGGAGCTGGTTTTCTGGCAGGAGAATCTTCTCCCCAGGCTTGAAGGCAGGCATCCCCAGGTAAGGGCAGCTGGCACAGCGGAATGCATCCCCCAGGTAGCACTGGCAAGGGAAAGAAAAGCACTGTCTGTAATCAGGTGCCACTTTCAGGTCTCTTCCCCTGTGATATGATTTCTCCAGGTCAAGAGATGTCATGGTTCTCAGCATCTATGAGCACAGAAACTGCTTGCCTTCTACCCCCTTCTCAACACATCTGGTTAGTGTGGATGGTAGAGCTGTGCAGGCTCACAGAGAAATGAGTCTCCACCCCACTTGGTGTGCCCAGGCTGGGAGCCCCCTGAGCTCCCACAAGGCAATCCTCTCAGGGCAGATCCCTGGTTAGGCCATGAGCAGAGAGGGAAAGGGTCACTGCTCACTCTGATTGCCCCAGGGAGTCAGAACAGACTGCATGTGCTGGTACAGACCACATGGGCACCGGGCAAAGGCCAAAGCTCTGCAGAAGCTGCACAAACAGTGTGTGGAAGCAGTGATCCAGCTCAGGCTGCAGTGACTAGGGAACACAATTCTTACACAGAGATCATATACTGCAAACCATAGTATAAAGAAAAAAATTACTAATTACATTTCCACAGGCAGATTTAGGCTGTGAGCCCTTCTTCTCCTGTTCCAGTTCTTCAGCCAGGCCACATGTGCTGTAGAAAAACAAAGAAGTCACCTGCATCTTTCTGCTTAAAGGTCATGAGTCATCAACACTTGTGCCAGCCCTACTCACATGCAACAGTCCTCACTCTGTCACACGACACAGCTGGCTCTGGGACTCACGCTCCTCACTTTGCTCTTCAGCCCCACAGTTTGTATAACAAGTGTTGAAACACTCCTCAAGTTTAAACTGAGTGGGAAATGACACTACAGCACTTGCTGTATGTGCTGTTTCTCCTTGGAACGTGAGAAACCAGGGTTTTAGGCAAGCTGCACAAGCTATGCAGTCACCCCCAAGATGGCTGTTGATAATATACACCATTGTGATAGTTTGTAGCAGTCACAGGTCAATTCTCACTGTATTTGGATTTACATTCCAATAATTAAGATAAGAAAGGACATGAACTAAGAGAGTTGGGCTCTGAGGAACAGCAAATTGCCTACAATCTTTTTTAAATCCCTCCAACTCTTAATACAGCAGTTGAAAGGTTCGCTGATACATGAATTCCAGCACTGACCAGTTCTTGCAGGCTTTCTTTTTGCCCTTTTCTTTGCAGGATGGAGCTCTGAGGGACGATGGATCTGGCTTTTTCAAATCCTCTGAATCCAACAGCTCATCAGAGTCCAAAAGATCCTGAAAACACACCATGGGAGACAAAATGCAGGAAATGGACTTTTCAGTAGGGAATGACACTGCTGAGTTACGTTCAAAGAAATGGTGCTATCTGTACACTGGCATTAAAGTGCTGCAGCTCTGCCCTCCTATCCCTGTCTCCTCTCTGCCCTCACCACATCACTGAGCTCTCCAGACCCCATGAAGGAGATGAGCTGTTTTGCCCTAGGGAGGTTTTTCTACCTCTGAAGTTGTAAAGCTTCCTAAGAGGCATGACTGAAAGTATTTAGAATAGGAAAGAATGGGCAGAGAGAAGGAAGAGCAAAGCCTCACAAAGAAAACCACTTACCATCTCTTCATCATTCATATCATTGGCAGACAGTGTCCACAGCTTGGCAGCAGCTGGGTCCACAGGGGGTTTTGCTGGAGCCAAAACAAAGGAAGAAATAGTAGTTATTCCAGCCTTTGCCCCATCTACTCCAAAAAAATAAAGAGTTCAAGCAACTTTGGAAAGCCCCATTTCATAGCTTTTTACTGTAGCACTCCCTACTTGGGATCTGTCTCCCTGTTGCAAGTGATGCCTGTCACTGAGAGCCACGAAATCCAGATATTCAGCATGCACCACTCCTTACCTGAAGGAGCAGGTGTCTTGGCAAAGGAAAGTTTGAGCTGACTTGAGGATCCCACTTCGAAATTGGGCTTCCTGCCTTCTATCTGAATAATGACAAGGTCATTGCCTTGGTAACCCAGATGTTCTCCGACAGACTGGGCCTCCTCTGGGGTCAGCGCTTCCTTTTGCAGCTGCCAAGAAAGATTTTAGGTTAACCTCATGCAGAACCCTTTATTTTAACACCAAGCCCAGCATTCCAGTGAACAGATAGTCAATATTTTCAATCCCAAAGAAAACCACTATGCTGACAGTAACTAAAGTTTGTGGCAGGCAGTGGCCACGCACATTTACAGCAAACCAGGGTAGCTAAAAATCTCATCACCCAACAAATCCCCAGGTAACTACCCAAGGGCATTTCTGGAAATGGTAAACACATCCCTACCTCCTTCACTTCCACCAACCCAGAGAGAGTCAGAGTTGTGAGGAGCTTGGCTGCTGTCTTGATTTTGCCATTGTTTCCTGCAAGATACAAAAGCAGAGAGTAGGAGAAGGCAAGAACAAGAATACAGCTCATTGAGAAACCTGAAAGAGCAAGAACTCTTGCTCTTGCACCAAAATTGGGCCTTTTCCAGTTGACAGAACAAACCAGAAAAAGCAGCAGGAGCTTGTTCATTAGAGTAACAGTGTGGGGTCACAAAGCCATTCTAGCTCCGAATATATTCTATATATGCCAAAACATTTCTCAATCCAATCAATACCCATCAAAATAAAGATTTTAACAAACCCCCAAACAAACTCCCTCCCCAACATTTTTACCTATTAAACTGCTCATGAAGTTTTCAAAACGTGGACTCCTAAATGAACACACTACATTAAGAAATCATCTTGTGTTCACATTCTCATGGCTCCTCCAGCTGTCCCATGGCAGGTGCTCTGGCTTTTCTCCTAAAACTCAGTCCAAAAATTTTTAACCTTTTCTGGATAACTATTTCTCAATGGACTTCTGAGGCAATCTCTTCAGCATCTGTCATCTGTTTTTAAAACCACTTCAGAAGCTCCTCAGAAACACAACATCTGCAACTATTTAACACTGCACCGTGAGGAGAAAGCACTGGTCACTGAAGCTTTTCAATGTAGTTTAGGAACAAGCCTATCCAGCATTTTTGATAGGAGAGTGACTGCAAACATCTCTGATGGATACCAGCACAAGCACAGGACAAAAAACCTTGTGATTTGAGAATGAAAATCTCTCAGTGTTGATCGGGGTTCCCATCCTTTCTATTTCAGCCTAATCCTCATGAGAAATGCTATGTTGCCATGGAAACAAGATTCTCTCACCTGATTCTGTAACCACGGGTTCTTTCAGGAGGACACGGCCCCCTGGCTTAAGTATCCGAGCTACTTCTGCCAGGAGCTCCACACTGTGCTGGGCTGTGCTGCCTGGTACCATGCCAGAGAGGATTACATCAAAACTGGACTCCCTGTGAGCCGCTGTGAAGAAAGAGCAAGATGGTACAATTGAATATGTACACACACAGCTTAAAACACCAGTGCCACCTCCCTCATCCCTCATGCTTGAGTGCAACAGCAGGAACTGATTAAAGACACCAATCTTAGAAGCACAGCCAGGGTGCATCACTGCCCCTGCTGTACTGCCCAGGTAAGAGGCAGCAGCAGGTAGAGTCAGTGTTCTCAGTGCTGACTCCCAAAGTGGGAAGGTGTTGGTTCACACAGCAGCAGAATCCTCTCTCTTTTAAGGAAACAGTGAAAATTTAAGCTCATGCTTACACTGAGGCAGCTGGTTAACATTTTCCACAGAGATATGATTATCAGCTCCCACCAGTGCCTGGACTTTATCCACCAAATCCTTCAGGGCTTCGACGGGCGAGGAGCTGTCCCAGATGATGGCCACGCGCTGGCCTGGAGCCACTCCGTACTCCCCCATTTCAGCAGCAGCAAACCTGGCAGGGCTGGGGGAGAGAGAGGAAGGGTAAGTGCCAAACACAGCATGAACCTCTGTGGAGTGTGACTTAATCAGCTGGGGAGTTGTTTTAATAAATGGGGATAATTTTCTGGAAATGGGCAACACAAAGTTCCCACAAACTGAGAGTTAGTGGGACATGAAGAAAGAGCTACACTTCAGGGCATAATTCAGCTTCTCTCCAGTTCATTGCTGGGAGACTGCAAACCTTGCTGAAAAGAAACCAACAAAATAACTTACAAAATAACTTACCTGCTTTCCTTAAAAATCTGAATAAGACAAACACAGGATTTCTGGATTTCCTGAGAAGTGACAGCTATTTGACATTAAACACTGCCTTGTCTCTCCTACTCTACACATGATCTAGCTGAGTTTACTTATGCAGTATGTGAGAAGAAAAAAGTAACTTTCAGCATTCCCAGCATTCCAGATTGAGGCTCTTCCCACCATTATGATTGGTGGCACTGGGTGAGCAAATTACAGGGAGGGAGAAGCAGAACAGAATGTGCAGTGACAGTTTTGAGAAAGCTGTCCCCATTGATATTTTATATGAGATTGTATTCCTTGTATGGCAATAGTATCCCATCATCACCTGTTCTCAGAGCAGCACCAGCTACTGAACCCAATGACCTTCCCTCTTTCCACTATCCAACACAAACCTATTTTCTTCCCAATTTAACACAACCACAGAGAACAGAGAGCACTGCTGACCAGAACCGTTGCCCAGTGTACCTTCAATTAGCTGGAAATGACACACCTGTTTCTGGAGAGACAGTTGTAAGCAAGGTCTTTACCAGGAATCACTACATCACACATCCTGGGCAATGCCTTACTGCCACCACATTGTCCCTAAAGCACAGCTCATGGATATACCGTACCAAATTTAACTTGGGGAGATGGGGAGTGGATTTTGACCCACAGTTCCTCTGGCTCTGTGTGTTGTGGACTCCCCCTCCCTCCTGGAAACTGCCAACAAGTTCAGAATGGGACAATCTGTCCCTTTTCTGAGCTACTGTGGTAGGAATTCACACTAAAACAACCACAATGCCAACCCAGTAGGGAATATACATCGTGGATGTACACTGCAGGGTGTAACATCTCACAGCTGGGTTTGCACATGTGACACAAGCTAAGCAGGTACAGCAGACAGTAATATTTGTAATCACACATACTAATTCCATTAAAAAGTCACCTTTCCCAAGAAGAAGCCTGAAAATCTCAAAAGACACCTAAGCTGCTAGGCCAAGGTGGGAAAGATAAACCCGAAGTCACAGCTTCCTCTCTGAACAGCAGGTTATGACCTTGCAAGATCAGTCAGAGCCCAAATTGCATCAACAGCAACACCACCTCCCTGAGATGCGGCGAGGAGGCCGCGGATCCCGTGGGAGTGGTGTGAGGAAGGGCCCTTATCTCCGTGTCACATACATTTAACAGTCCCTGAGGAACGGGGCAAGGAAAGGGGTTAAACAATAGCGCAGGTTCCGTTCGGTAGATTAGAGAGCTGCTATGGCGGAATGGGATGATCCTGACATTCCTTTCCAACCCAAACCATTCCAGGGCTGTAAACTGCAGCCTCCTGACGCAGCACAGCCAGCTCCCAGCGGCCCGGGAACGCTCCGGCTCCCAGCGGCCCGGGAACGCTCCGGCTCCCGGCGGCCCGGGAACGCTCCGGCTCCCGGCGGCCCGGGAACGCTCCGGCTCCCGGCGGCCCGGGAACGCTCCGGCTCCCGGGAACGCTCCGGCTCCCGGCGGCCCGGAACGCTCCGGCTCCCAGCGGCCCGGAGCGCTCCGGCTTCCAGCGGCCCGGGAACGCTCCGGCTCCCGGCGGCCCGGAACGCGGCGCAAGGCTGCGGGCCCTACAGCGGGTGCGCATTTTAAGCGCAGGGGGAACGGGCGCAATGAACCTCTCGGTCACCGAGCAGGGACGGTTCAGCGGCAGCAAGGACAGGAGAGGTGAGGAAGTTTCGTGAAGGAACTACTTAANCCCGGCGATCGGGGCGGGGCAAGGTGAGGTGAAGGGCACGAGGGGTGTGAGGGAAGCGGGGCGGGCGCCGGGCCGCTGGGTTTGAAGGAGGGGTTCTTGTTCGGTGGTGTTTTTCGTTAGAAGCCTGGGCCGTGAAAGCCAATTTATTGAAAAACCCCGCCAAATCCAAAAACACAGCAGCTAAATTAAAAGTTGTCCCAGAGTGTCGTTGTGTAATCCCTCAGTGATTAGCGTGTGGTGTCTGTCAGGGCTCTTCAGTTCCCGAGTCGGACTTGCCTTATATCCCCTGCTCGGAGGGCAGCACCTTCATCCCAGCTCCTTAATCAGGGACTGAAATGGGGAGAGGGCATGTTTGGGTGCCTGGTTTCCAGTCCGAGATTGGGAAACAATTTGCAATACGTGCCATTTGCACCGCTCTTTCCCTCACAAAACATTTTTGCTGTATTCACATAAACATGAGCTCAGCTGAGAGCGGCACTTAACAGAAGCGTATAAAGAGACACTAGGAATTTGTGTTCTTTTCAGCTGCGTTCACCACAACACTCTCCACCTTAATTTTCCGTGCTTCGTGGTGTGGGAAGGAGATGCTGACTCTTGGTTTCCCTTGCAGTGGTCAGGTGCCAGCAATACCCACCACTCCGTGCTCTCCAGGCCTCGGCCGCGCTGAGGAGAGCCTCTGATGAGCACAAGAAGGAGCCATGGGCATCTTCCTCTCAGCAGCACTTTGATTCACCTCCAGCTGGTCACCAGCCTGAACAGAAACCTCAGGGCCCTCACCCCAGGTAACTCACAACTCCTTCCAGCACCGTCCCACCGACAGAGAGATCGGAGGGCTTTTGCTTTCCTGAACCTCACATCTGAAACTGGAAGGCAACCAGACCCAGAGTTAAGGAGCCCCAGACTGCAGCAGCTGGAGAGCTGGTTTGCTGTGACCATGCAAATTCCACCATGGAAACAGCATGGGGCTTGCTTTCAAGAGGGAAACTCTCTTGTCTGCTAGGTGCAAGTCTTTGCTTCTGGATTTTTGTGTGAATGTAGAAAAACAAGGACCGTGTGTTGTCCATATGCCCATAGTGTAAAGCCCATGCTGGAAAAGGTTATAGTTTAGTTTCCTGTAAAGGAGAGGAGTATGAGGCTGATTGATCTCCATGTAGGCATCTCCATTGAGCCCTCCTTCTCTTATTTTTCTCTTCCCTCTCAGCAAAGGTTCGTTAAGAATCGTTTTTCTGGATAGGGAAGGATTTTACTGGAGGAGGCCAGATTTATACTAAGCAGGTCTCAAAATGTGCCTGGTGTCTGCGAGCGAGTGGCAGAGCCCAGGGTTCTGCTGTTTGGTGGTGACACTCCCCTCACTGTAACAATACCTTCTCATAGTTACACTGGCCAGGGCGGCCAGGAGTCTGAGGACTATGAGAGCGAGGAGCAGCTGCAGCATCGAATCCTCACAGCGGCGCTGGAGTTTGTGCCTGAGCATGGCTGGACTGCAGAGGCCATTGCAGAGGGAGCCAAGGTATGTGGGGAGAGAAGCAACAAACCAGTTGAAAACTGGATGGAGCTGAAGTGCAGAGACAGCCAGGCCTGCATGCTTCCCCCACATACTCTTGGGCGATGCACCCTAGTCAGCAGATGCTACTGGGCAGGAATGAAACCCAGCTGCTGCAGGATCACCCCTTCAGAGTTAGACTGAGGCACAATGTAGGGTAGTGAATCCTAAAGAGAGAACATGTCTAGGAAGTACTTTTTAATGCACTGTTGCTTTGTTTAAATTCACATATCTTTCACAAAATAAATACAACTTTTTTCTAGCTGGATCCTGCTTAGCAGTGTCTGATCTGGGCTGTGCTTCTCTCTTCTTCCCTGCAGACTCTGGGCCTCTCTGTTGCTGCTGCAGGGCTGTTTCACAGTGATGGCAGTGAACTGATCCTGCACTTTGTGTCTGAGTGCAACAGGAAATTGTCTGAGCTGCTGAAGAAGGAGCAGAAACTTGTGCAGCTGGGAGAAGCAGAGTGAGTATTGGGTGTGAACAAATGTCTTCCTTTGCAGATTTTGGGAGCTGGGTAGACAGGCCACCTGGAACACAGATACTTTAAGTTAAAAGTATAATTTACCCAAATAAAACCATCTTCCCAGATACAGACTAGGACCAAAGGCATGAAGGATATATAATGCTTTGCTTATCTATTGCTCAGCCAGGTGGAGATCTATCTTTCAAGATCAGAATTGAGTTTAACTTGGATATTCTTCCTAATTTTTTTTTCTTACTCAGGAAGAAGCCTATAGATGAATTCCTGAGAGATGCTGTGGAAGCCAGACTGAGGATGCTGATTCCATATATTGAGAAATGGCCCCAGGTATAAAATTAATATCAACATTGTCTCTTTTGTGTGTGTGTACTTTAAACACCCTGTGACTTTCAACACAGTCTCTCCACCAGATTAGTTCAAGGTAGCAAATGAAGCCCTGGCTGCTTTCAAATGATTAGTAGCCTTCAAGAGGAGAGCAGCCTTGGAAGGAGGCAGTTAAAGGTGACCTTAGAGCAACTGTTTCTTGCACTTCTGGAAAGGCAAAGCTCTCTGTTGTTCCCTCCACCCACCTGGCATCCCCAGGGGATTCCCTGTGTCTCTGCTCAGTCCTGTTTGCAGGGTCACTGCGAGTCAGGCTCCGTGCAGCGTTGTTGTGGCTGCACCGGGATCACCTCACACCTGGAAATGCAGAACTGCTTTGCTGCAGGGAACTGTACTTTAAGTGTGTGACTGACAAACCCCTGGCAGCCTGAGGGTAGAGCTGAACTGAGAGGGCTCCATGCTTCTAAATTCAGATTTAACTCTCAAGCCATTCTTCCCACGGGGAGAAGGGAGTTGAATTGTGGCTACAGTGACAAGCAAAGAGTTCCTAATCTTGGGCTGCAAAGATTGCTGCGAGGTCAGCCTCTGTCCAGAGCCACTGCTGGCCTCTGGGCAGCTGAATCCTGCACCCTGTGCACAGAGAGAGAGTACAGGCTTCATGTTCTTCTTTCAGATTAGCATAATTTGCCTTGTGAAGGATGTGGGTGGTTTGTGTCTCTCCTGGCACTGTGTGATTACCTTCAAAGGCTGCAGGATCCCAGCAGGGCCATTATGGCTGGCGCTGTTCTGCCCTTGGTTGCAGCTCTGAGTTCAAAGTCAAATTCAGAGAAATGAGAGATGTGACTCCCTGCCCACAGGGGCACAACACAGTGTGAGTCAGCTCAGGCTCTGATGTTTCCATGCCAGAGAGGCAGCTCAGGAGAGACAGCACAGGGATGTTTGAACTGAGCAGGGATCTTTGGGGCCAGTACAGGCTGAGGCCTGAACTTACTGTGCCACTTACTGAGCCACACTGTGTGCTCCCTGCACATCCTGCTGCTTGGAAAGACTGCAAAGAGCTGGGAGCACTTGTCACTGGGAGCTGGAGGCAAGTCAGCAGCAACAGGGAGAGGATAACGGAGAGGATAACAGGGCAGAGCAGTGATGGTCTCCTTTGGTGTTACATCCTTCTCTCTTTGGCTCCCATTTCTGTGTGTGTTTCCTTTGCAGGCCCTGAGTGTCCTGTTGCTCCCACGTAACATCCCTTCCAGCCTCAACCTCCTCACCAGCATGATTGATGATATCTGGCACTATGCTGGGGACCAGTCCACAGATGTGAGTCCTTGTGCTTTGGGGACAAGCTGGTTCTACCCCTCAGCACTTTGGCAAAATCACAGGTTCACATAGGAGTGGGGCTGAGTCCCTCTGAGTCCCATTTGTTGAGTGAAGAAGGCATTTCAGAGGCACCCAGGGGTCCTTATAAACTACAGTCTGATTTCTGAAGAGACTTAAGAGCCACTGAGACTGAATGCAAATTACTGCCAATGGGATTAGTGCAAATTAAAAGGACCTACTTTCCTAGGCTCTTAAGTGCTTTTCTTTTTTCTTTTTTGAAGACACAAAGTTGTGGAGATTTTGAGACTGAGAAGTTCATCCAGTTTTCAGTGAATGAGCAGTGGGTCTGTCAAACAGCTCTCTTCTACCAGTAATAGCATTTACAGACTTGACTTAAAAACCTTTAAAGAGCCTACCTAAAAATACCAGTAGCTTATTAAAGCTTTCATCTTTCTGGCAGGAAATAAAAGAAAATTATAACCTTAATTATAGCAATTAATAAATTACTTTAATTCTTACAGATGTAGGGTGAGATGGAAAAAGCTAAATGAACCATTTTAACAAACTACTTTAATAAGCTTCTTTTATCTGTGTATAAAAGAGAAGCTACTGAAGTGAAAAATAAATAAGACAGCAGAAAAATTAAAGGAATAAACCAGAAGACAACTGAAAGGACACAATTGCTTCAGGAACTGAAAGTCCCTTACGTGTTATGCGAGTCAAATCAACGTGTTGGAGCCAGTGTCTGCACTGAGCTGTTCCTAAAGTCTCACTGATGCAGGGATTAGGAGAGGTTCTCTAGTTGTGTTTTGTTTGCACCTCCTGACTGGTTGCATGAGTTTTCCAGGAATGCTGTGCTGCTGAGCCTGCTCCCTCTTTCCCAGTAATGGGATTTAAAGCTGCTCACAGCAGATCCCTCTTCCCAACACCAGGAGCCAGGCAGAGAATTCCCATGCCTCAGAGACCCCTTCAGGTGGGTTTTTAGGAACAGGAAGACAACAGAAAGAGTTTTGTCTCAGGCCCTGAGAGCTCCAGCTGCAAATGGCAAATTCCTCTACATGGAGAGGGGCGTGCTGTGGGCGTGGGAGTTTCCCTTGCTGCTCCCTGCACTCTGGATGTGCACTCAGGTCCCAGCTGTGTCTCCCCTGTGCCCCTGCAGTTTAACTGGTACACTCGGCGGGCGGTGCTCACTGGCATCTACAACACCACGGAGCTGGTGATGCTGCAGGACTCGTCCCCTGGCTTCGAGGACACGTGGCGCTTCCTGGGAAACAGAGTGGCTGACGCCATGACCATGAGCAATACAGCCACTCAGGTAAGCTTGGGGACAGGTGTGCATGCAGCAAATCCCTTCTCCACAAGGATATAGGCAGGCACACCTGGCTTTTCCATCATGCACATCTGCTGAGAGACCCCCTTGTTGCTGTCAGTTCAAAATCAATAAATGATGATGTGGTTTTTAGTGAACTGACATGGAGGTGCCCTCTTTGTCAGATTGTCCCAGTGGTTAGGAGACATCCTAGGAAACCCCTTCCATGTGCCCTGTCTGTGGCTGTCACTTGTCTGCAGTCCTGTCAGCACTCTTCTGTAGCAGATACATGTTTGTTGTACATTTTCTCTCTGTATTTGGGGGCCATGAGTGCAACTGCAGGAAGCAAAAGGTCATGTTTTCCCTGTGTCTCCCAGGTTCAATCCACTGGAGAAGCTGTTGTCCAGGGCCTGATGGGAGCTGCAGTTACTGTAAGTAATGCTGAGACCAGCAGGGCTGTGAGAGCAGAATTGCTTCTGAATGGCAGCATGTGTTTTCCTCCCAAATCTAGAGGACAACATGGAAAAACTGTCATCTTTCATAACTTAGATTTATTTAAGGGTGATTTCTTTGGTAGTTTGAGGTTAGTTCACTGTTTTGTGGTGAAAGCACTTGAATAGAGCATAAGGAAATTAAGTCTGAAGCTGCAGGGTGAGCTTTAGGGCTGAGAGACAGGTGATCAGAATAAATACACCTGTTCTCCATTGCTTGTCACAAGATCTGTCCCTGTGCCAGGCCCTGTGCTGGAAATCTTGACAGAGGGTCAGTGGCCCCATGGATGCTTGGGGGTGGCACCAGTCCCTGAGCCACAGCAGGGTGACTTCCTCAAGTGCTTTCATTTGACTTCAGTGTCCTTCCAAGAATTCATTCACTTCTTGGTTGTGTTCTGGACAGCTTTCTGTCTGTGCAGAGGGAACTGCACTTCCTCTGGGATACAAAATAACCCTTTGTGTACCCAGGAGTGACTTTTGAGGGGCTTCAGGGCCTCGCTGTGATTCTGTGTTCGGACAACTCCCATTTAGCAACAAAATTATTTCCTTGTTATCAGAAATGCATTTACCTTGTAGCAGGACAAGACAAATGGGCTGGAACATAAATTAGACATGATTTTTACTGATGAAGCACTTGTCAAGAATT
Source organism: Hypocryptadius cinnamomeus (assembly GCA_013400635.1). NCBI lineage: Eukaryota > Metazoa > Chordata > Aves > Passeriformes > Zosteropidae > Hypocryptadius > Hypocryptadius cinnamomeus. Next base: position 28,206 of record VYZP01068408.1, on the reverse strand, counting down.
TCTCCCACCTCCTTCCCCCTGCAGTTGTGGTGGAATTTAGTGTCTCTCAGGCTCTCTCCTCTCTCATACCTGCATATGCCAAAAGGATCCTCCCCTGGAGAAGTCCCGGGCTCTGTTTTACATCCACACGGTGCCCTCGGGTCCGGGATATCTCCCAGTGCCGATGTTTGGTCTGTCCCTGCAGCAGATCCCCTGCCCAGATAAACCTGGATGCATTCAGAAGGGGGGTGGGTTGTAGTCAGGGGGCTTTAGGGCAGAATCATCGCAGTACATCGCTGTTAGGGGAGCACATTCCGAACCTCCCACGTGCAGGGTGTCCCGAGGTGTATTCCTGTACGGCAGGGCTGGGCTCTGCAGGTCTCTGCAAAAGGGATGAGCGAGCCTAATGCCCCAAAAGCACAAATTCTCTGCCGAGGTCTGTGTGACTGCAGAAATAACCCCAAGTTGAAACCCGCTGACCGGGAGGGCAGGCTCCGGTCCGAGGGGTGGCCAGAGGCGGCTCCGGTTTGATTCTTGCCCGTCC
>VYZP01068408.1:11950-23922 GCA_013400635.1 Hypocryptadius cinnamomeus | reverse complement strand
GTCATTTTGAGGGTGGTGGGTGTTGGATCTGATGGGAAGCTCTGTCAGTTTCTGCATGAAGAACCCGTGTGTGTGCCAGGACTGCACGTGTGATGAGTTCTGCCCCGAGTGCTCCGTGGAGTTCACGCTGGACGTTCGCTGCAACGAGGACCAGACTCGGCACGTGACGTCTCGGGACCTCATCTCCAACAACCCCCGCGTCATCCCGGTCAGTGCCACCCGCCCTGCGCTCTCAGAGCTCACAGGATTCACAGGATTCACAGGATTCACAGAATAATGACTGGGTTGGAAGAGACCTTCAAGATCACCGAGTCCAACCCGTGCCCCAACACTTCAGCTAAACCGTGGCACTGAGTGCCACATCCAGGCTTTGTTAAACACATCCAGGGATGGTGACTCCACCCAGGCAGACCATTTCAGTACTTCATCACTATTTCCATGGAAAACTTTTTCCTAATATCCAGCCTATATTTCCCTTGATGCAGTTTGAGACTGTGTCCTCTCATTCTGTCAGTTGCCTGGAGAAAGAGACCAACCCCACCTGAGCACAGCCACCTTTCAGGGAGGTATAGAGTGATTAGGTCACCCCTGAGTCTCCTTTTCTCCAGGCTGAACACCCCCAGCTCCCTCAGTTGTTCCTCACAGGGTTTGTGTTCCCAGCCCCTCTCCAGCCTCATTGCCTTCTCTGGATGTGTTCAACCATCTCCACATCCTTCCTAAACTGAGGGCCCCAGAACTCAAGATGTGGTCCCACCAGTGCCGAGTCAGGGGAAGGATGACCTCCCTGCTCCTGCTGAGGCAGGGTGGCAAACACAGGGAATGTAGACACTCTGACCACATTTCATGTTGCCTAAAGCTCCACTAAACCCTAGTGGTTGAGCAAAGCAGGAGTATCTGCAGGAGCAGCGTGTGTGCCAGTGCCCTCCTCATCTCTGCCATGCTGTCCTTCACTTGCTGTCTGATGGGCTGCAAAGCAGTGTGGCCTCATCCTACACCCCTCATCCCAAACTCCTGGGCTGCCCTGAGGCCTCTGGCTTGCTGGTTCTTGACTCTCAGCATGGCAGAGTGTGAGGAGCCTGGGCCAGGGCAGTGCTGCCAACCATCTCCTGTGCAGTCATCTTGGGGAGGGGTGGTGGTGCTGAAGTGGGACAGAGGCAAAGACACTTACAGAGAATGTTCTAGTACACTGTTGAGGTGGCTCCAGATGTCACCACAGCCTGGGCTGCTCCTGCTGCCTGGTGACAGTGCGTGCCTGGGTAAAGCCCAGCTGGAGCCTGCTGTCTGTTACTTTCCTTTGGCTGAGGTGCTCTGAGTGCTGTGTGTCATCTACAGCAGTTGTGGGAGTGACTTTAGGAACCAAGCAGATGTGCTGTGCTGGAGCACTCATCCGAGCTGATCTTGTCCCTAATTTGCTTGGTTTTGTTTGGCTGCTGCAGGTGACATCTCGGAGCAGGGACAATGACCCCAATGACTACGTGGAGCAGGATGGTGAGTGGTGGGTCACTGGCAATAAGAACTGTAGGAGGAAATTCCCTTTTCTCTCAGGTTCTTTGAACTCATTCTACCTTTACTAGCTGTGCAACCGTAAGGCAGCTGTAAATATGACACTTTGAGCAGCTGGTGACACTGCACGAGTGGGGTAGCATTTTGTCTTAATGCCACTCAGATTGTCCCAGAACTGAAGAGGGTGCTTCTGTCTCTCCTTGGGAGAGCTTAGAGACAGCAAGGAGGTGAAATGGTGTGTTGGCTGTTCCTTGGGGGCCTGTGCAGCTCCTTTTTATTTAGCTGTTCTGGGGACACAGCTGAGCCCCTCTAAGAGCCCAAGCAAACCCTGGATGCTGGTGGCATCTTCCTGGGCACCAAAAATCTGCCTTTGCAGAGTGTGATCCAGCACACTCATTTCTCCTCTGCCTGTGCTTCTGCAGACATCCTGATTGTGAAGCTGAGGAAGGGGCAGGAGCTGCGGCTGCGGGCCTACGCCAAGAAGGGCTTTGGCAAGGAGCACGCCAAGTGGAACCCCACGGCCGGCGTGGCCTTCGAGTACGACCCCGACAACGCGCTGAGGCACACGGTCTACCCCAAACCAGAGGAGTGGTATGTCCTGCTCTCTGTCTGCAGGGACTGGGAAGGGTTTTCCAGCAGGCCACAACTTACATTTCAGCCCTGGGGATAATTTGGCTCAGGAGCATCCCTGCCACATCCCCTCGCACAGACTCTGCTCCTGGGGTTGAGTAGCAAGGCCAGTCACTTGTTGGCAGCTGCATGTAAGGTGGACTGGTTTGTGGTCATCTTTTGTCCTCCCTCACATACCATCACTGCTGGTTTGCCTCACTTTTGTGCCCTTTTTCACCACTTCTTGCTGATTTTTTTTCTTCCCTGTGCAAGGGTTTTGTAGGTCGGAGTAAGGTCTGAGGAAGGAACAGATCCATGTGAGATGAAAGAAGTTGCTATGAGAGCAAAGAGTGGAAGGTTGGGTTGCAAGACTGATTTTTCAGCCTGGCTTGAGGAAGCCCAGTATGGCTGTGATTTAATCCATACCTCTTCTCACTCCTGGATCCTGAGCTCTGGCAGGGTTTCCCTCTCTGGCCCTTTCCTCTCCTCTGAAATACCATTCTGCGTGGGTTGCACACAGCTTCTCATCCAAAAGTGACATGATTTTACTTTTGGAGAGCTGCTGCCCTGCTTTGGCCTGGGTGAGGACTTTATCCAGCATCTCACTTTTCATGAATGCTGCTCACCTGAGCTGCTCCTGGCTCTGTATCCCAGTGATCAGCTAGCAGACATCCTGTCACTGAGCACTCTGGAGCCAGCAGCATAGTGAGGAACCAGGTGCTTTAGGCAGGGCAAGCTGAGGGCAGGGACTGGGCAGGGTAGTGGGTGTTCTGCTGTGAACATTGATCAGTGACAGGCTCACAAGCCTGGTGTGGTGTACAACAGACAGTGCACCAGGAAACAGTTTTTGAGAAGTGCTAGGCAAAATACATGTAAAAGTTGGAAAAATCCCAAAAGAGGATTGATATTGGAGCTGCCAGTTCCTGACAATATGTCTGTCTTTCCAAGTTCATCTGACTCCCTGTGAAGACAATACAGAGCCAAAGCCTTCTGCTATCCAAGGCTAGCTATGATTTTTGGTTTAGTTTTTCATGCTAGTTGCTTTTTGAGGCTGTTGGCAGAGCACTGGCATGCAGCTGGACTCTCCAAACAGCTGTCAGGCTCATGGAAACCTCTGCACTGTTTTGGTCATGGGTGGTTCTGCAAGTAACAAGGAATCCCACCTTCATTAACACTTTATCTCTCTCAGTGGTTTGTACAGGCAGACAGTTTATTTCAGAAATAGTTTTATTCCAGGCAGCTGATTACAGGGTGCTGGGATCAGTGTTTCTGGGCATTGCTGAGGCAGAGGAAGGCCAGCAGGAGACCTTGTGAGTACAGGATTTTCTGTGCTGGCTTCTCAGACAGCTCAAGGCTTTGGGTTTGCTTACATGGATTAAGTGGTTCCACACAGTCTCTGGTGTGGTGCTCTATAAACCAAGGTTTGCATCAGGTAGAAGGATGTGTTTGCCTAACTGATGCACAGGTATTGCAGTGATTTTGGTAGAGGAGTGGAGGTGCAGGACATCAGGATGGAGCACACTGATGCAGGTGGTGTCTGTTGTACAGGAGATTTTTTTCCTGCTGGGTCCAAGCCAACTGTGCCTCACAGACTTGAGTGCTGGAGTACTCCAGTGCTTTCCTGACCAGTGGGAAGTAGAAAGAAAAGATAACCCAAGGTCCATTTCTCCATAAAAGCATTCAGGCTCCATAAACACAGTCCCTTCAGGAATCAACATCCCTTCCCTGTAAGCAGCTGCCAGATTGTACCAGTGTAGGTGGAGGGAGCCACAGTACAGGGCTTGCTGAGTTTGGGCAGAGCAGGGCTGATCCCCTTGCAGTGCTGCTGGATGACTCTGGGGCATTAATGAGAAGCCAGAAAGCGCAGTGTGCGGCTGAGCTTCTTTCTGGGACTTGATGTTTGATGACCACCCTGTTGTGTGCTGCAGGTGAGCCCCAGTGCTCACTCATGGGGCCAGACGGAGTTCCTGGGCTCTGTGGGGCCAGGCTGGAGCAGGGGCTCTGTGTAACCTCTCCTGCTCTCTGATTCCAGGCCCAAGAGTGAGTACTCGGAGATCGACGATGAGGATGCTCAGGCTCCCTATGACCCCAACGGGAAGCCAGAGAGGTGGGGAGCTGAAGGCAGTGCTGCAGCTGGAAGATGGGGTGACTGGCTGGGTGCATCTCATGGGCTCTCATTAATGGAAGAGTGTTTACACTGTGCTGAAATTGCCAGCCCAGGGAGCTGGCATTCCCTGAAAAGCAGGGCAGGAGTTGGTGTTAAGTAGTGACATACCTAGATGTGGCAGGTTTTCCCCTCTGGGAGATACTAGACAGTTCTCCTGAGTTCATGTTGCCAGGGAGGGTGGTGCACACGCAGTGAGGTGTGAGGCCTGCGGGGGAAATACCCTGCTTAAGGTATTCATTCACCTGTGTGTATCTCATGCTCTGATTGCTGGTGTTATTTGCACTGCAAAAGTGCCTCAGCCAGCCTTAGTCCCTGGCTTGGGGCTGCTGGCTCGCAGTCACAGTGCTGAACAGAAATCAATCTCAGAAGTGCTCCTGCATGCTGTGAAGTTGTGAGTGTTGGTGTGACGGTTGTAGAGGGGCAGCACTGGCTGTTGCCTGCTTGGGAGGTGAATGATGATGATGATGGTTGGGATTCCGGGCAGATCTCCCTGCTGTGGGTGTGGATGGGCTGGAATAGTGTGCAGTCTGGCTTTGCAGAGGTGGTGCTGACTTACCCCCCGCCTTGTAACCTCAGGTTTTATTACAACGTGGAGTCCTGCGGCTCTCTGCGCCCTGAGACCATCGTCCTGTCTGCACTGTCCGGCCTCAAGAAGAAACTGAGCGACCTCCAGACACAGCTGAGCCACGAGATCCAGAGCGATGTGCTCACTATCAACTGAGGTGGCCCTTGCAAGAGAGTACTGTGAGCTGTGAGTGATGCCTGGCTGAGATATGTGGGGATGCTTTTACCTCCCCATCATCTCCCTCTGCCTTTCCCAGCCCAGCACTTGGTTGGTGACACTTCTTCCCTGGCCCTCCTTCCCAGGGAAAGCCATTGTGATATGGAGGGTGAAACAGGAAGGGAATCAGTCAGTGAGCATCTTAGCTGGGACAGGCTTTGTCTCCAAATGATCCTGGAGTTTTGGTTCTGGTGTTGGATTTTGGCCGTGTGGTGTTTGGGATTGGGAAGCGTGTACCTTTGTTACACAACCCTACCTTATTTACATGTCCATTCTTTACTGTGCTGAATAAAGCCTTGCCCCCAAATTTTTCTGTTATCTCTGAAAGCTCATTCAAGGCTGCTGGAGGAGATGTCACATCATTTACTTCTCTCCAATAGACATTAACTTAATGAGATCTGCTTTGGAGGGAGCATTGCTCGCTGATGCTGATTGCTGCTTGTGACATTATCTCCCGAGGAGAGCAGCACCCTCCTGCAGGCAGCCCAGCATTCATTGATCCAGGGCTGTGTGTAAAGCAGATGTTTGAGGCTGGGGTGGGCGAGAGCTGCAGAAGGCAGCGCTGCAGGGGAGCCCAGCTGGGCCAGGCAGGCAAAGCTGTACTTACAGAATCCTCTGGAACAGACTCCACCCCTGTGCTGTAGAACCCTTTCCTGAGGAGCTGGGTGGCACATGGGCTGTCAGTAATGGCCCCTGGCTGATTCATTTCTTTGTGCCCACAGCCCCCAGTGTGTGCTGGACTGGAGTTAGGTGCAGGTCCCATGCACTGGCTCCAGTGGCAGTGGCTGAAAGCCACTTTGTCACCCCTCCTCTTCCTGCATCACTGCCCAGCATGACTTGGGATTAGCTTCCTGGTGACATTTTCCTGGAGAGACCTGCAGCTCCTGTACCATGGGAGCTGGGAGGGAGGGGAAAGCCTTTGTGCCCCTGTGCTCATCCTGGTATGGATGGGGATGGTTCAGGGGGTGGTGCTAGGGTCACACTGAGCTGGGGAGAGCAGCCCATGTCAGCATTGGCTTCCCCTCCAGGCAAAAGCTGCTGCAGCCAGGCTGCTGCTTCCATTTCCTTGCCATGGCAGAGGTGGCTGCAGCATGGCTCCCTGTGTCCCTGTCCCTGGAGGGATAACTGTGCTGGCTGGTGTGTGGCTGTCTGACCTTGAGGCCAGTGCTGCCAGGCGGTCGTGGCATGGATAGCTTGCCTGGCACAGCTCTGGGAGAGCTGGGAGATGGTGTGCCTTGAAACTCCTTCACCTGGGGACTTGGAGCCACCACTGGCCTGGCACATCCCCAGAGCCACAGGCAGCTGGAGGTGAGGGTGACAGTGGGGTGCTGGCATCCTGTTCCACTCAGGGTTGTTTGATGGAGAGTGGCAACTCCATTTACCCTTCTTCCTACCCCAGTGGTTTTAGGGCTTCACTTGAAATGTCTTGGACATGGCTGGAGGCAGAACAAAGCCCTGAGCCAAGCGAGCTGCCAGGAACCTCAGGAAATCTCCCCCCATCAGCATTTTTCTCTCTGGCAGGCACTACTCCCACTCGCGCTTCCCGAGCGCGCTTGGATGGAACAGACAAACAGGAAGGGTGGATGTGGATAAGGGTTGTTTATTCATTGAGCAACTCCTTAAAAAACAGAAAACCCAAACATTTTTGGTAACAAATGTTAAATCTTTTCCAGATGAGGTGTGTAGCCAGGAAAAGAGGGCAAGTTCCACCTCTCACCCCAGGGAGGACACACTGCTCGGCAGTGCTAGGGTCCAGAGCCCCTCTGTGCCCAGCCATGCTGCGAGGAGCAGCCTTTCTCTGTCCCCACGTCCCCTCAGCCACAAGCTACAGCACCCTGAAACACAGTATTTACAGACCACATATTCCCACATCACAACACTCCCTGTGCCCAACATGTGGACCTGGAGCTTTAAAGGGCAGAAATAAAACCACCAAGCATCCAACCCAGACAGAAAGAAGACTCCAAAGAAACACCAAGGTTTGCATGGCAATAAAAAGATAGCCCTTCTAAAGGAGGTCAATAAATAGGAGAACTAGAAAAAATCAATTGCTTTTTAAGTTCAGCACATAAAGCCCAGTTCCACCCCCAGTGGATGAGGAGGAAGTGAGGGCTGTGGGAATGCACAGAGGAATGTGGCTCTCTCCCCATCAGCATGGATTTCTCTGCCCTAGGGCTTCTCATATTCACAAAGCTGTCCCTTGAGAGACAGATGCTACTGGCCAAAACCAGTCCCATGGTTGCCCACCAGCAGATAAACCAGGGGCATGGCAGGGGGACACAGCTGTGGGAGGAGTGAGGGGTGTTGGGGTGAGAGAAGCCAGGGAACTCGGCTCTGCCTGGCTGCTCACCCCAGCCAACCCCCCTGGAAGGAAAACCAGTTTCTCCTGAGACATCAATTCTACAGCAAGCATTTAAATAGCTTGAAGAAGTGCAAAAATCAGCTCAGGGACAGCAGGGTGTCCTCAGAAGCACCCTGCTCTTCAGGGAGGGGTGGGACCCTGCACCACCAGCCTGACAGCTGCATCCTGCTCCATGGCCATGGCAGAGTGATGCTCCAGCCTTCCTGCCATGCAGAAAACTCCAAATTTCTTGACCCCACCCCCACCCCCAACTCTCTTGACCTCCCAGTTGGATCCCTAAGAGTCAAAAACCTCTGGGCATCTGCCCAAGGGCTCTTCAGCAGCCACCACATTTGCATTCATGTGAGAAGGAAATATCTCTTACAATACAGGTATTCAATATATATTTGAAGTCAGTTGAGGCTGAGCCAGCCGTCGCCTCCACTAATGCCAGACCAGGGCGTGAGCCAGTGCCTGCTTCCTAAGGTCTTGGCACCAAGGTGCCCCAGCTTGGTCTCCTGGAGATTCTGAGGGGTCACTGCCTGTGTCCTTGCCACCCCTTGGAGAAGAAAAAGGGGACCCCTGCCACAGTCCTCCCACACCAGCTCATGGGGACGATGTGGGCTTCCTGTCTTCAGGCTTGTCGCTTTTGGAGGACTTTGGCTTCAGCAAGATGAACCTGTTGAGGAGGTCGGTGTCCGAGCTGGCCTGGGCACCTGCATACGCCTCCCCTGGGGACAAAACAGAGGTTGGGGAAAGCTCTGTGGGCTGGAGGAGCAGCATCTCCTCAATGTGGGGTGGGGACACTCACCAGCATAGCTGGAGGACTCGGCCATGTTCTGGGAGCCAGTGATGTGGTGCCAGTAGGCGCTGCGGGGCAGCATGGTCGTGGGCGTGCAGGGGTAGGAGAAGTGCTCAGTGCCCTTGTTCAGCAGCTGCAGTGGATGGGGGGGAGGAGGGTGACACAGAGCCCACAGAGTCTCCCCCAGCTGTGTCCCCCCTCAGCATGGGCTGGAGCTCACCCTGACGTTCTTCTCCATCTCCAGCAGGACCCTCTTGTGCTGCTCAGCGATGGCCAATGTGGCGCTGTGCACGCGCTGGTAGATCTGCTCACCCTCCTGCGTCTGGAAGGTGTAGAGACCTTCTCCTGCATCACACATCCTGTGTGACAGGGCACAGGATGTCACCAAGGTCTTCAAGCCAAGGGATGATGAGCAAAACCCACCCAGATGACAGCTGGCGCAGCTTCCCATAGTGTTAGAGCTGTGCCTAGGCCCCCTTCATGGCGCTGATCTGGGCCCAGAACCAGCTCCACGCCCCACCAGCCACGGGCACACTGTACAGCCCACGGCCACCACCCCAGCCTCAGGCCTGCCCTGTGGTGATGCCAGCAGTGCCACTGCCTGCAGCACCCAGCTGGAGGAAGGCACACAGCTGTGATCCCTGTCCTGGCAAGGGTGACATCTCACCGTCCGGCCTCGAAGGTGAAGCGGGTGGCGTCGCGGCCGTAGCGGCGCAGGGAGCAGAGGGGCCAGGAGACCAGCTTCACCCGGGGGTTGTGCGTGTCCCAGAGGTAGATGTTTTCGTGGGTGATCTGCAGCTTGCACTCGCCATAGACGTCCAGGTTGGGGCAGGGGAGGAGGAACACGTTGAACCGGTCTGGAAAGGGGAAAAAAATAGAAAATAAAATAATCAGCGGGGGGTGCAGCAAGGCGGAGCCCCGGGCGAGCACTCCCCGCCGCGCTCACCCGTCTGCTCGCACTGCACGCCGGGCGCCAGCAGGTCGGGCTCCCCCAGGCTGATGTCGTTCAGGCGGGCGCCCAGGCACTCCACCGACAGCGTCTTGTACCACTCCTCCGCCTCCAGCTCTGCAAGGCACCACGGCAGCCCCTGGGCGACCCTGGCCACGCCGGGGTGCCCCACCCAGCACCCTCAGCCCGGCTCTCCTGGGCGCTGCCCCGTACCTGAGTCGCAGGTGAAGGTCCGGGCGGAGTCGTCGGTAAAAACGATGGCCACCGCCTGTCTCTTGGTCTCCTTGGGCAGCCGCGTGATGCACTTGACATTGCTGATCTCGGTGACCTGCAGAGGAGTTGGGGGGTCACCGAGGGCTGCTCCCAGGCCCCAGCTGCTGCTCTCCCTGCTGCACGCAGACCCTGACACCTGCAGCACCCAACCCCAGCTGCATCCCCCTCCGGAGCGCATGGGCTGACAGCCACCCGGCGAGCTCAGGCAAGCAAGGACCTGCTCTGGCACGGGTCCCCAAGCAGCGGCCAGCACCCCAGCACCCCTCCAGCGCACCCCCTCACCTTGGGGCACCCCCGCAGGCACGCCGACTTCTCATCCGGGTACTTCTCCAGGCGCTGGGGCCCTTTGCTGGAGGATTTGCGGAAGACCAGCCAGCAGCGCCGGTAGATCTGCCGGACAGAGAGCGCGGCGGCTGCTCGCTGCAAGAGGGGCTCCCTGTCCCCACCACATCCCCCTGTCCCCATCCCCAGGACCCGTGCCTGGTTCTGCTGACCCTGCTGGCCTGGGGACAGGAGTGGATGCTGGGGATAGGGCTATGCCGGGGCTGCCATCATCTGCTCCCACCCCCCGCCACTGCTAATTACAGAGCTTAATTAATGAACACAGACAAAGCTCCCAAGGGGACCGCTGTTCTGGCATTTCCCCGTCCCCTCTCCTACATCCCCTGCCTCTGAGGGTGGTGGGGGCAGCGTCCCCAGGCATGTCCCCCCTCCCTGGATCCCGCTCCCTCTTTGTTCTCCCTAATTAGCATGAAATTACCCAGCATGCTCGTTGCTGCGGCTCCAAACCATGGAGATGGGCGACCAAACCCCCTGACCCCCCACCTATGGGTGCTGCACTCCCACACCACCCTAATTTGCACCCAGCAGCTCCAACCCCTCCCGGTGTGGGGCATCCCCGATGCCAAACTGTGTGTGCAGGGAAACTGAGGCACGGGGGGAAGGGAAGGCTCACAGACATTCCCCAAACCCTGGGTGACCTGGGACAGGTGAACGGGTGTTACTCGGTGCAGGATTCGGCCGGTGCAGATGCTGGACCCCTGGGGTTGCTGGGTGATTTGGGTACCAACAAGTGGCCTGTCCCTGCCATCCCCCACTCCTCTGCCACCACAGCCCCCAAAAGGCTGCTTATTCAACCCCAAAACAGGGGCACAGGAAGCCACAAGAGGGACCTGTCCACGTCACCTCACTGGGAAACCAGCACCCCAAATCCATGGGTGTTCCTCCCCGCATCTCCCCATTCCCCAAGATCCCCACTCACCCCCAGCTTCTTGCTCTTCATCCTCACATAGCCCTGCTTGATGATGTCGTTAAAATTCGTCGCCATGGCGATGGCTCGATAGGGTAGGGGATATTTTGGGAGGGGGGGGCTGCCTTCACCTTCGCCCCCCCCTCTCCATCCTCTTCCTCCCTACCCCTCCTCTCTCACCACCGGCCCAGCTTGGTGCTAGCGGTGTCCCCCATGCTGGCTGGAAAAGAGAAATGACAGATCGACGGGTGACATCTTCCTCGTCCTCCTCCCCCTCCTCCTTGTCGTCCTCCTCCTCCTCCTTCCCCTCCTCCTCCTCCTCCTCCTCTTCCTCCTCCCTTCGCTGCCTGAACCATCCGAGTGGAACAGTCCGGTGTTAACCCCTGCCAGCACGGTGGAGCCTGCCAGGGTGGCACACACAAGTGGTCAGTCCCCTCTGCCAGCTCCAACATGTGTCCGAGGGGACACCCGCACCAGACCTCGCCCACAGGTCTCCATCACCTCTCGCACTCCCCCTCCTTCCTCCCAGGCTGCTCGCTTGGGCAGCAACATGGCCCCGGCCCTCGGGCACGGGCTGGCTTCGGTGGGAACGGCCGGGCCGGCTCTGCTCTGGGGTGTTTCGGCCGGCACCGGGGGCCAGAGGGACCCCGGTCTCCAACCTCGCACCCCCGGTGTCACCCAGCCTCTCTCCAGCCCTCCCACGAGCTCGGCCTCGCTCAGCCTGGTCCCTGCTGCTTCCCCCCAGCTCCCACCGGCGGGACCAGGTGGGGACCACGTTCCTTTCCCAGGTGGAGAAGTGCCAGGTAGGAGGCAGTAACCCAGGAAACAGAACAGGGCCATCCCCGGGGATGCTCCTCCATGCCAGCGACACCCTGGTCCCCAAAGCCCAGCAGCCCGGGGAACCCCCCTGGGACAGCGCCTTGGGGACCGCCCGCTGTCCGAGAGAGGCCGGGGCAGCGCTCCCCGTGAGGGGAATATCCCCCCATTCCCATCCCCATCACCCACCCCACGCACACGAACACCCCAAGGGAACTCAGAGCTGCTGGGGGGCTCCTCCTGCCCGCCACCCCCGACCCGTCACCTCGGCACCCCCACAGCCGGCGCCCCCGACCCCCAATCACCATCACACCCCGCTCTCCCACCGGGACGTCCCTCCGGGCGTTGTCACCTCCCGGCCGTTTGTCCCCGACACTTGTCAGCCCAAACCTCGCACAAGCCCCGTCCGGTGTCACCCGCTCTCCCGCCGGTCCCCCCGCCTTACCCGGCCTCCCGGTGCGAGCGGAGCCGCCGGCGCCTCC
>VYZP01068407.1:0-17091 GCA_013400635.1 Hypocryptadius cinnamomeus | reverse complement strand
CAAACTCTTCTTTAGTGAAGAAATAATACCAGAGCCCTCCCCAACCCTCATTTCTGCTCCCTGTCTTTTAAAACAGATACCCATTGAGAAAATAAACACATTTATCTCAAGTTTTCCCAGTATTATTCATCAGAGTAAGTTTAATAATTTTACCTTTGATGGCTCCTTAATAAGTGTTGGGTGATTATATAAGTTTGAATAGGTACCTAAGTCACAAAGGAAAAAGAAAGTAGTCAAGAAAGGCTTGAAAATAGCAATTATGAATTGTACTGCTACTTAGGTTTTGGGAATTTCTGCTGTTGTGCTCAGAGAATAAACCATTTTACCTGAAGCACTGCCAGGGAAGTTCTGAAATCACCTATCATTTACTTTGAAATCCTAAGAACAAATAAGCAAACTCCAAAATACTTACTCAAAATGGATTCACAATCCCACTTCTCTTTTGGCTCCTCAATAACTACAGTTACTACTTCTTCCTTTTCCTCCTCACTTCCTTCATTTACAAGAGAGTCCAAATCTTCATCAGGTTCAAGAGCATCCAATTTCACACAACTTTTTCAAAGTTCAGAGAACAAAAAAATACGGTTTATCTCTTATTGAAAATGCATAATTATGTAAGCCCAGACTCCCTTAAGTCAAGCCCCACACCCAATACAGCTATTTCCAATCCAATTTGCAGCAAAAATAAAGTTTCCTTAAGTAAGCCTCCTCAAAATAAACTAAAAACATTAGGACAAAGACACAGTCAACAAAAGAAGTATTTTTGCTTTTCAAGAGGATGAATGCCTCTAATAGATACTGCTTACATTAAGTTCAACACAATTATACAAAAGGAGCATAACCTACTTCAACCAGTAAAATTTCTCCACTTAATTTTATCATAAAAATGGATAATACTCATATGCAGCCGCTTTTATTGTGGGATGCAATCTTTTGAGTACATGGGCTTGAAACTACACACCCAAAACTTCCATATAAACAGAGGATTACAGAACTACTTATGAAGCAGTACTTCTGGGAATACATACTTCTTTGCTTTCTCTTTGTAGTAATCATCCAGGACTTCCTGCAGCCGAGCATTGTCTGTGTTAATGTAGCCTTCTAACTCCACATTATCTAAGGCTCCAATCTCATCTTCATCAAATTGCTCATAAAACTAAAATAAAGCAGTGGATATCTGTAATTAGACCACATTTGTCACGCAACTGCTTGATAGCTTAAAGAAGAGCCACACATTTCTTTTTATTTGCCTCTTTTCCCTTTCCCCTCTCATTTGCTGAACAACTGCCAAACACCTCTGCAGTAGGATTTCCTCTTTACTGTCAGTATTCTTTCCACATAGGACTCACAAAGTTATCTTATAATAATATATAAACCAGCTTCTAAAACATGTTTTTATTCTGATGCATTATTTCAATCTATGCCTTAAGAAGCCTGCCACTGCTCAGAACAAAAGTTACACCCTACTTCCATGCTCTGTTCGTGAATGTATACTTTACCAGGGCCCTGTAAATGGCTTGCTGTGTTGAACTGAGCCTCCCAGACAAAAGTCTAATACTAATTATGAACACTCATACAGTCACTGGAGTAATTTTGTTTACCTCCAGCAGTGCTAGGCCTTGCAATAGCAATCAACACTACAGCCTAGGTGACATAAGCCTCTAAATGTACCCATTTAGAGGGTACATTAATGTACCATTAAATGCAGAATACATGCTAAGAGCAATAGCTTGATTCCCTGACTGCTAAAAGCAGTAAAATCTGCACAGGTATACAGGACACTGCCTGATGAAATGAATCAACAGACAAAGAAGCATTTAATACCCTCCACAGTTACACTTGAGCAGCCTCACCTTCTCAAATCTGTCATCCAACAGGGTTAACTGCTCATTCCGTCTTATTACTGAAGATGTCATAGAATATTCTGTGAAACGACTCCTGGTTTCTTCTTGCATGAAAAGGAATTCTTTTGTCTGTCCATTGACCTCACCATCTGACAAAGGACCTTCTGAATCATAGTCTTTATCAGTACTGCAGCTATCCTTCTCATCACTATCATCTTCCATATCTTCCCATTCATCTTCATCCTCAGCATCAGGTCCCCTGAACAGAAGCACAAAATAGTTTTAGAATAATACATGGACCTTTACATAGCTCTGACCTGTGCTGGGTTATCTGAAACAATGTGGCAATAACAGATTGAAATCTCGAGTGAGACACTTGTCTGAGAGCTGAAAGCATTGCTAGCTGGATCATGCATCTGTGCACTGAGACTGAAGTTATTTTTATATTCAGCTGTACATGTCAAAGCAGAAAAATATCAGCTGCATTCCTGACTATCAAAACAAGCAAAAATTCTTATTTTTCATGAAATTATGAGAATGATACCAAAACCTAAGTAGATAAAATGCAGTGGGGTATCACACAAAGCATTTGTAAAGGTTCCAGAAACACCCATTAGCCTTCATCAATACTATTATTGATGTATTTTAAATGTAATAGATGACAATGTTTTAAACAGTTCAAGAACACTATTATTCCAAACACTGCATATAATCCATAAGCTCAAAGTAACAAATGAAACCCACCTCTTGGATAACCTAAGAAATTTCATTTTGCAAGCTACCATCCAAGTAACACAAGGTAATACTTTTTTCAACACACGAAAGTATTCAATTTGAAATCTGAAACCATTGTGGCTTCCGACACCACCACATGCAATAGCAAATAGCATTTCTCCTATTCACATATGACAAATATTTCAACAAAGCTCTATCTACCGCTTCTGTGGTTTATTTGCTTGTAGAACAAAATCATCTTCCAGGATATTTTCTGGATTGTCAAAGTCAAAATCATCATCAAGAGCTGCAACAATATCTGGGTCAAAATCTAGCCGTGGTCCTAGAAAGTTGAAAAAACAAAACATAAATATTTACATTTTTCTGACATTACAAAGCTACTTTCCTGGATAAAAAACGGTCCAGCTGGACTGTTAATTTGCAGTAAGGAAAGCTTAAACCAAAGAATCACAAAATTCCTCAAGAATATTTGTAGATCTGATTGGTGACATGCCCTGGCTTCTATCTCTTGTCAATTTTTATCTCTCAGAAAAAGCATTTCCCAGAGGTCTCAAGCTTCCATAAATGCATTTTAATATTTTTATAAAGAAAAAATATCAAGGTTAAAGCACCACATGACCAACTACCAGCATTAGTTCCAACGCTAAAATTCCCTACATTACAAAAGGTTAAAAAGTGTTTCTCTGCTACAATTAACAGAATTGTCTTTAGCATCCTTCTGTCAGGACAGAGAGAACTGCTACAATTCCTTACTGTTATGAAATATGGAGACAGCTGTGGAGTCAATGTCCAGTGCAAATGTGGATACATAACAAAAACCTACTCACAGCCTGCAACACTGAAATAACACTAATGAAGGGATGTAAAAATACTCAGCATTTGAAGAGAAACTGAGTGAAAATCCAGTTCCAGACTCGGATTCAAACAGACAGAACAATAAATTAATAGTATTATCTACAGTTTTCCCCTGTTATTAGTTTGCATTTGCTATGCAATAGTAAGAGATCATGGATTCACCCTCTCCAAGCAAAGCTAAAGAATGCTTACTGGTGAATCACAGAAGTCTCAAATTGAAACATGAGTCTCTTACAGATCATTCCTTATGTCTGCTACAGAGCCTGTTCTAAGCCAAAAAACCCATGACATCACAATAGAAGCCCTAACTAACATCTACTTCCTAGATGGCAACTCACTCACAGAAAGGTGAAAAATACCTGAAACAGGAGCAGCTTTATTCAACAAGCCCACATCCTCTTCAAACTCTGTGGCAAATACCGAGGAAGGCAACTTAATGGATGGAGCCTTAGAAAACGGAACAGAAAGATGTGACCACAATGTATTTGTTCTCACTATCTTATTTGAGCTCACATTAACAAAAACATGCAGACACTCCTGTGACCAAAAGAAACTCTGAGAGCACTACTTAAATGTTACAACTAGTGCTACATTATCCAAGGCAAATTTTCGGAGTCATACAAAGATAGCTACGTAAAGTGCTGGCAGCATCAATCTCACGTAAATATTCTCCAGGTACAGATAAACAGTATTTTTTACATCTCTAAAGCTTTTTAGAGAATGGCTGTACAGCAGGCACACCGAAATTTTTCAAGTTTTTTTTTGTTTGTTTTGGAGAACACTAGCACACATTTGAATTCATCCCTTTACTGAAAGGCTTGTTAAAAGCTTCACAACATGCACATCTACCCTAACTTTAAACCTTAGTACCACCAAGCTGTACCTGAAAGGTACTTCTGACTAAGACTATTAGTTTTGACTAAAATGACAATATTTGGTTAAATCAAACACCCTCAGCTGTAAGTGGCTATGGCATACTTCACTGCTTCAAAGCACTTACTGCTTTTCCATTCCAATGTGATACAGCATTGTGAACTTCTACAAGTTATGCCAGCAATTGAAAAGTATGATTTTATTCTGTCTGGCTTCTATTACATTCCCCTTTAAAAACAGGGTCTGCTGATAATAAAACCTGGCATATTCATAACTCCCAGAGCATTCAAAAGTCCTAAAAAACCTTAAAAACAAATGCCCACCCCAGAAAAACACACAACTTGTTCAGAAAACACCTCTGCAAGCCATCTCTATAGAAAAAAGTTAGTCATGGGTACCTGAAGTATTTTAACACTGAGCCAGCAAAATAATGTTCATCAGTAAACTCTGGCTTGTCAGCTTCTGGGTTAACTCGTAGGAAAGTCAAGTTGGTTGTGGGTCAAAAGGATCCTCACACATAAATATAAATATATATATACAGACACACAATTAATGTGTCTAGAGAATGTTAATGCTCCAAAGAACAGCATTACCATCAGCAAAAATACTACTTACTGAAATCCTCTGAATTTCATCCTCTATGTGCCCCTCACTTGTGATGACAATTCTGCTTTGCTGTCCATGCACAGATGGGACAAGCTCAGAGGGACCAGAGGCCTCTTTGAGGTGCTGCAAATAGTCATAGTCATCATCAAAGAAGACACCATACTTGCGCTGCTCTTCCCTTCTTTGCTCCTCATGCCCCTAGGAAGCGGGGGGAGAAGAAAATAATCCAAAGGAATACATTTAGTTACTCAAGTTCACTTAAAACTTACTAGAAAAAAGAAAAGCAACACATCTACTGAGAGTGTCTGACTGCTGAAGTCCTTGCAGTACTCTCCCTACTTCTTACCCTAATCCACAGCCAAACAGAATGTTGTAAGCAGCTGGTTCCATGTCTGGGTGCTGTCTGAGCAGCACCTTCCCATCAGCAACATACCAACAATGCCTGTTTTATCACAGTGAGTCAAGCAAGTTTTGTTGTTGTTATTTTAATACATTTACACCTCTAGTGCTAGTTAAGTCATCCTTCAACCATCAGGCAGCAACTCACAACTATGAAATTCCCTACAACATCCCTTTTTTAATATGCTCAACTAAAAACTACCTTTTCTCAGGCTGTTTTTGAACTATAATTGCATACCACCTTTTTTTCTCCATGGTGTTTCTTATCTGAATGAACCTCAGTAGTAAAAGTGAGTATTTACTTTCTGTGTGGGCAGCAGAACTCTCTGGGGTGCAGTATCATCAGCAGCAAGAGGATCCCTCTGACTTCGGTGCACTAAGTGAAATGTCACTGCTTTCTTCTTCTCTATGAAGGGCTTTTTCTTCTTGTGAGGCTGAAAAAGGAAATTTGGTTAACTGTTAACAAAAAATCAAATATTCAATGCACTTAAAGAGAAGCTGTGGTGTGCTGCTGTATTTGTTTTAAGACAATGCTTGGAGACAAAGCATACAGAGACCGGTGCGAGCTTAACTCATCTCCCTAAAGGCACAACAGACATTTCACATGTTCTAACAGCAACGCAGCCTATTCAGCTGCAAAATGCCAATACATCCAACAGCAAATATCTGATAACAGCACATACAGTTTAACAAACAGCCTTAGAAAGAAATTCTGCAACACACTTCATCCAAGAAATACGGGAAACCGATAAGGAAATTTATCTGGACGCACCTTGCTTCATGAGAGTTCTTTAGACGGCTGCTCCTACAGCAGCGATTCACCATCAGTCATGAGAACCATGCGCAGCTCTAACATCCACATACACATGCGGTCTGCATCAACAAACCCACCAAGTACTCTCAACTGGCTGAAAGCCTTTCCTACGCCTTACCACGTCTGACCTGGAAAAACACTGCCAGCAAGGTTTCCGGCTTCACTTACCTAACAAGCAGCGTAACAGCCGATACAGGCTACCTGGGGGATCTATTGCTCTAGCCTGCCTTGTTTCCCTGGCAATTCCGAGTGCAGAACACGGCACACTCACCATGGCGCTGTCCCCCGGCCGCTCCCGGTGTCCCGAACCCCACTCGCTCCCACGCGGGCCCGGCGTCAGGGCACCCGGGCTGTGCCCTCCATCTTGGGATACACCAGTGACCAACGGGGGGAAGGAGATAAGCGGCCAGTCCCGCCAGGTTTGTAAGTTTTTGTTTCCCAGTTAAAAAAAAACCTAAAAACCCGAGTATTTTCTCAGACTAGAATAGTATTCTGATAAAAGAGAGGCTCGGTGGGCCCAAACAGGACGCTCGTCGGAGACACATTTTCCCAGTTCTCCCCTCGAAATAGTGAGGAATGGTTCGGGCCGCCAGCGCTCCCAATGGCAGAGCGCGGCGCAGGCGGCCATGGGGCAGCGCGCGTGCGCAGCAGCCGAGCCGGGCGGGGCGGGGCTGGGCTGGCTGAGGGGACGGGCGGGTTGTGGGGCTGAGTCTGAAGGGCGGGGAATAAATAACACGTGTTGGTATTAACAGTGTTTTGCCATATTTGAGTTCTTATTTCGGACGAGGAATGGCTGGGGGGAACTGGGCCTGTTTAGAGGAGAGACGACTAAGCGGGGGGACCTCATCACTATCCGTAAGTATCTGCAGGGAGGGTGTCAAGAGTTTGGATCCGGGCTCTGCTGGATGGTGCCCAGCAATAGGACACGAGGCAGCAGACAGAAGCTGGTGCACGGGAAGTTCCACCTGAGTATAAGGACGAATTTCTTTACTGTGCAGGTGATCACGCAGTGGAATAGATTATGCAGAGAGGCGGTGGAGTCTCCGTCACTGGAAATACTCAAAACCCATCTGGACACAATGGAGTGCCATGTGCCTTAGGATAGCCCTGCTTGAGCAGGGAGGTTGGACCAGATGATCCACTGTGGTCTGTTCCAACCTGAACCATTCTGCAGAATGACCCTGTAGCTGTATTAATTTTACCTACACCGTGTAGTGGGGCTGTGCACAAACACGGGCATTCATGTATAGGCTCCTTGCTAAGAAAAAAGAGAAGTATGCTTGGTATTTTAAAACCTGCTTTGTTACTTTTCAAAAGAAAGGGTAAAACACAGAGGGGACCAGTTTTTTTCCACGTGTTTACAGGCAAGTAAAACAGTAACAGCTAAGAAGAGGTTTTCACTGAAAATTCAGAAAAGTTATCCACATTATGTGTGTATGGATGCAGCTAAATATATATGCATGCATGTACCTTAAAGTATGAGCTTTAGTCATATTTGGGTGAATTTCATTGGTTTTCAGTAGGTGTCACTAAAGCTCTGAAAGAATCTAGATTTTCACTCTTCTGGCTGTTTTCTGAAGTTTTGAATCTTTACCCCGTTTCATCACACCACTCTTGCAGAAGTGCACAATCTAATCTGATCCACTCCCTCAGTTGAAATAACTCCTGTACTCGGAGGATTCAGATTATCTCTGCATTTATCTGTGCAATGGCTGGACTTTCCTCTTCCTTGGAAAAAGTGCCGGTGAGTGTCTCGCTGTTGCCAGCCATGTGCGGGCGTGGCGCACACCCCGCGGCACAAGGAGATCAGCAGTGACCCCTCCTGGACCGCAGCCTGCGAATGGATTTTTCGTGGCTGCACCCAACAGCAACAGCTCCCTCCCTGCAGTATGTGCTGCCAACCCAGAGACAGCTGGAATAGCAGAGCTGGATTTTCACAGGGTAATTAAGAACAGAGTCACTCAGCTGTTGAAAACTCAGTACTTAGCGTTTATTTGTGGGGTAATGATGTAGATTAGATTACTCCTTATTGCTTCCAAGTTCCTGACCTGCATCTCTGGCATCCACAGAAGTGCATGTGCATAGACTTGGTGACAGGATTACACTTCACAATCCCCTAAACCTGACACCTCCATATCTGGTGGTGGCAGTACTGTCATTCCACACACCCCAAATCTGGTCTAAGAGCATTGTATCAGTTTGGATGTAGGAAAAATTAACTTTTGCTCTCAGCTCTGTCATTAGTCAGCTGTTTCCTAAGTGTAAGATAAGTTTACCTGTTAAGTCTCAGTGTTTTCTGTCTTTCTTTAATTTACATCCTTCCCCTGAATTTCCTGGTTAGATTCTAAGTATTTAGGGGGAAGGATATGTATTATATGTTCACACTGAGATTAAAACAGGTTCCTTACCATATGACAGAAGATTGCTAATGTATACTAACAGTAATACCTGTGGGGATGAGTTTGAATTGAGGATTAGCAACAATAGGCACACATTGCCTCCTTTGTTGATACCTGAGGGTGAGTAATTTCCTTATTTATATCAAAATTCAATATTTAGTATTACATGGCTGTGAACTGTATATGAGAGAGTGTCTCAGAGACTTTGCTTAAGCTTTTCATTTCATCCAAGCCTAACAAGGCCATCCTCAGTGCACTCTTTCACTGAGTTCTTTGCAGAGACTACTAAGAGAACTCAGCAAAGAGCATCTACAGAGCCTGAGGGGGTAAATGCTCAGCTCACTAACCACTCCTTTTATGCTTGCAGAAGGAAAATGTTCAGTATTGAAACAGTCTCACTGTCAAGGCAGCCACTTAAAAGATAAATGCTGGAAGCACATCCTTAACATAATCATCAACTTGCCTTCTGTGTGAGGAAATCTATGCTCATTTTTTCCTCTTAGTTCTTGCAAAGAAGAAATTATTTCAAAGTAATTAAAAACAAAAGTCATTGTCAGTCACTTTGAAAGTTTAAAAGACTGGCAGATGCACTGCTGACTAGGCTGAACCCTCAGCTGTGCAGATCAGTTTTGTTCCTGTGCAGAGGGTGTATTTCCACTATAAATCTGCTGTCAGTGAAACTGGTAAAGAACACTTCTTGCTGATAAAAAAAGGGGAAACTGGGAGCATAGATTAGGTCTCCAAACCATTGAGCTACAACCCTAACTTTGTATTTTTAAACCAAGTATCACCTCTTTCAACACACCTCTCCATGAATACACCACACACAGGGAATTTACCAGATGTGTTTGAAGGACTGCCAGAATTCAAAGGAAGGTTTCAGGAGCCTGTTTTCATTTCATTTCCATGAGGAGGGAGTTTAATTTGGCCTCTGGAGGCTCTCTGAATTTAACTGTACTATGTGTGCCCATGTACATGCTAGAGATTCAAGAAGAAAATATTTTCAGTAAAGATTTTCTGAACTTTCTAGAGGTGATTTTTTAAATTTTGTATTTATATTTATTCATTCATATATATCTATAATTCAAAGATCTAAACAATTGTCTAAGGCACTTGGAACTGCACACAGCAGAGTATCCTACAGTGATGTGCAACTAGGTAACACACTTTCAGTTTCCTTGTTTAATAAAAACACCATAAAACAAGCATAACATATTTACTGTATATACCCCCCAATACATTCTTTATGTTTTTCAGGTGATGATACTGGACTATATTTGTGTGCATATGTGTATATATATATTTTTATATATATATACACAACATTACAAATAAAACCTCAAGAAGCAGCTGTCATTAATTTGTAACAATTACAGTTACTTGCATTCAGAGATATCACACACCTGTGTAAAATGCAGTATCAGATCTACCACTTCTTTAGAGTTACCATGTTCAATCACACTGAGCCAAGTGAATGCATTAATTTTATAATTGTTACATAAAATCTGCCCTGTGTGAGCTGAAAAGTTGTCGGTATTGATTCTCCACAGCCTTCCATCTTTTGAAAGTAATGAAACATGTGGAAAATATGTTTTAAAGAGACAGCGATTCTAAGCTGATAATGTTTCAGATACATTTTTTGTAATTACCAGTAACTATTTAGCATGACAGGCAGTGGGGAACCAAGGCTTGAATTTTGTTTGCCTTACTTGACTTGAAAATGGGAACATTTAATGAAATCACGGGAAGTTACTTAAAGAATAATTTTTCACTATTTTTCATCAAATTAATAGAAAAAATAAAGTCTTAAGAACTGGCCCAGTGTGTATGAATAGGTGACACTCTGCATGCAGAATTTGAGTTGCAATGAATTCATGTGTGAATTCCATTTCAGGTGATTGTGGCTGCCTTAGAGTCTACTCAGCAAGTAAGAAAATTCTGGCTGTGCTGGACCCTCGGCAGACCGTACCGGAGCTCAGCAGCCCGCGCTGGTGTGCGTGTGTGATCGAGCCCTTCATACCAGGGTCATCACTCCGCAGTGTCCGTGCAGGCTTGCTTGGAAGAGGCAGGAGTGCAGTGATTCCTACTGCTGAACCTGTCCTGGTGTGCTGCAGCTCTGCCAGAGAAACGCAGGTTTGTGATCTCCCAGTGTTTGAGGTGCAGCTGGGTCCAAAGCGCGGCACACAAGCCTTGCCGTGATTTACCGTTTGAGCTATTGTGCCGCAGAATGCGGGGAAGGGACACAAACTTAGCAGCTTTATCAGCTCCTGTGTGCACAACAGTGTCTGTGCTCTGCAGTCTTCTTGTGCCTCTCCCAGATTTGCAGTTCGGTTGTAAATGGAATTCTGGGGGTTTTTTGTCTTGTTTTTTTTTTTAAGGAAACCCAAAGGAAACCCGCTCTTCCCCCCAAAACTTAAGAGCTGTTTAACAGTTGCAGGCAATTAAGCATGTGCCATCTCCACACCCTTCCCCTGCTGCTGATATGGTCGAATGCCCGTTCAAATGAGCCTGTGATATTTTTGTTTCAAATCACACCAGCTAAAATAATAATATTGTAAAACACAGTATTTCTTTAATTCCAAAATTTGTACAAGTTTACAAATCAATATACCACCACACAAAGTAGTGAAAGGAAGATATGTTTAGCAACGTTTTAACATTTTACTATATCATAACAATGTTCAAATATTGTTAAATTTGACATAGTATTGCAAGATATTTTTTTTAATATAAAGAATTTATGCTTGAACAAGAAGATACAGATAATACCATTGCTTTCTTTGTTTCTATCCAATGCAATATGTAGCTTCTATAAAATATTGATGAAATGCTGTATCTAGTTCATATAAGCTTTATTTCCATTAAAATCTTGAAATGAAATGGGAACACAAAGTAAAACAAGAGCTTATTAATTATTTGAGTTAATAAATATAAACTTGTTTGAACATTACAGCAAATATATGTTAATTTCACTCCATTTTTCCCTTTCTCTGTATAGATACAGTTTCGTAAGTTTTGGTGGGGGTTTTTTTTCAGATTTCTGTTAAATAGAAGTTTTAAGCTATTCTGAGGACTTCTTTTTTTATTTTTTTTTATTTGACCTTCAAAATATTTTTGTATCATCCCTATAAAATCTTTCAGAATATATTTTTTTCTTTTCATCATTATCTATGCCCCATCAGTGAATATTGCACTGATCTTGGTATAATAAGACTACATCTAGCAACAATAATGGAACTAAACGTGGAAGATCCTAAAGGCAGGAGGCAAGTTTATTCATACTTGTTTTTTTCACCCTGAGTATATTGTCAGTTTAGTTTCCAACAACGGCACAGGTCCTAACTCCTGAAGATCATTAAAACCAGAGGATGTGAAAGTGTTAAACACATGGTTCACCTGCACCTGACAGTCTCATGCAAATGTAGGCTTTTAGCTTGGTTTGCTTTGTCATTAAAGCATTAACAGACATTAAGACATGGGCCAATATTCTGGTCTCTTCTTAGGATATCAGCAGTGCTCACACAGGCCTGTGCTGCCAGGTACCCAGGTGACAGTGTGGCTCTCCCTACCCTGACTCCAAGCCCTGCCAGCTGCAGTCAGTCAGGGAGTTTTGGTTGATTCCCAGGCTGCCAGACTGGATTAGATGTTTTTAGTCTGTTGCTAGCTGGATCTTTTTGCACTTTATGATGATACTAAATCGGGGCTCAGATTGAGTTTACAGTCAGGTTAAGCAACTATTAATTTGAAACAAATTCTCTCATGTAGCTGTAGTATTATTAGTTACAGGTCTGAGTTTGAAGCATCTCTGCAGGAAACCAAGCACTCACTTCACCTGGAAGGAGGGGTCTAATTTCTATAATATCAGGGATACTTCATACCTTTCACAGCTTTCATTTGGTTTCAAGTTAAAAAATGGGTGCTTATCTGATGTGGTTTTTCCATGTCAGCACTGAGGTTGTGGTGCTTCTGTAAGAGGTGCTCAGGTTGGCCAAAGCAGATGATGGGGCTGTCCTGCACCACATCAGAGGTTGGTCCAGTCCACCACAGCAAGGGACATGCACAACTGTATGTAAATTATAAACCCAACAAATAAATGCAGTCTTGTAGAACTACACATGGCCATGAATACTTAAACAGTGACTTTGAAGAGATGTTGCTTCTGGTCCTAACATGTTTCAAATCACCAGTTGAAATGGTATTAGCTTAAATAATCATTAGCATTTAAGATTTTTTTTTGGTACTTGTTGAGTCAACATATATTGCACAATTAAAAAAAAATCCAGAGAGACTGTATCTGAGTTACAAGAACTAATATGTATTACCTGAAAGAAGAGAGAGACGAGACGCTCTAGAACCATTTCAATTTTTTATGTGAAGAAGAAATTAGGATTTGATTAAGCATCCATTCTTTTGCACCCACAGCAACATGCTGTGATGTGTGATTATACTGATAAATATTATATGTGAGATAATTTCAGAAGCCATTACTTCAAGCTGCTCATTTTCTCTTTCTGTGGATGTAGACATACCTGACTCTGTGGGAACATAGGTATCATGTGTGCAAGGTTTGTCATATCTTATGCATGACATTTAAATGATTCATCCAACTTGATAAAAATTATCATACTGATTCCTCTTAGCCAACTGGACTGTACTATACTTTGCATGAAAAGTGCTATTTTTTCTTTGCCTGTTTAACATCTTTTTATTTTTAACTCTAGGATTATTAACTCATTAATTTCTCGGGACTTTCCCTTCGAGAAGGCATGCAGCACCAAAGCAGGTATATGGTGTAATATTTCTAATGGGTTGTTGATGCAACTGGAAAACATTTGAACTTATCAATACAGACAACTAGGAGAGACAGCAGAACTTGACTTCAGGCTTCTTAAAGCAAACTTGGCTTCACTGCACATGGTGTGGTGACATACCAAATTCTCGTTTTTTTTTTTCATGGACAATACTTTACAGCTGTTATTTTTCTGCCAGATGATATTTAGAATACAAAAATAGTATATACAATTCTATGTGTCTGTGTGGATACAATACACTATAGATAGTTTGTAGTTCTAATTCTGCTACATCTTATAATAATCTTATGTAGTATACTACGTAAGATTTTACATAAGTTCCTATAAAGGCAATTCTTTTTGTCCAGTTACATAAATGTGCTTAATTAGTTCACTGAACTGTGGGCCACACAATGCATCTGATTATTATCAAAATAGTAAGAAATTAAAAATTAACTCAGCATCTCTACCAAGGCTAGAGTCCTGCAACTAGAAATGGCTTGGAGGGAATACTTTAAAAAAACCCCTCCAACCCCAGAAGGAAGATAGGGAAAGCTTAAGTGATACCTCACCTACACATCCTTATTTCTTATGATATAACTTCAGCTTGAAGAAGTCTGAGCCAGAAGTTGTATCCTCATCTTTGTGTTATTACTCTTAAAACAATAAGGTTGGCACATGACTTTCCATCCATGGTCCAGGCCTAGTATAGAGGAACGTCTTCTTGCAAAGTCAATTTTTTTCACTTCATCCTAAGAGTTTTAGTTTGCTTGTGTAACCTGTGTGTACCTTGGCATGGTGGTGGAGCTACTGTCTTATATAAAATATTTATAGTCTGACCTTACCTTTGTCCAAGTTATTCTGCCTGTGTAACAGCTGTCTTTCTGCCTTCAGTATCTTGGCTGCTTTCAATTGTTTCAATGTGATTAATGCAACACTAAGATCTATTTAATTGCTCCACTCATCTCCTTTGAAGTGAAATACTGTGTTTTGTATTTCAATGCCAACATAGTAGACCTTTATATGATTTTGGACACACATTCCTAAATTTGGCAACATCAGCAAAAAAAAAGTTTAAGTGGAACTATTCTAGTGTAACTTTTGAGTTTACTCTTCAAATTCTAAAAATAAAAATTAGCATTCTACCAGAATTGCTGACAAACCTAATGCCCTGCTAATTCCTGTATGATTTAGTGCCAAAGGATACATTTTCACTGCTTCCTTGATGTCAAAGTGGTGTTTCTATATTTATAAAATGATGGACTTTCCCGAAGCTTATTTTCTGCAAATGGAATCCTAATGGCTCTTATTGATTCCATTAAAAAAGGAAGGTGCTGCTTCCTTTTCTTTGCTACAAGCATGTAGATGGCTTTTTTATTCGGTTATTGATATTTTGTGGCTTGTATATCATTAGATTTTTATCAAATTGTAATGGATTCTAACAGTCATTTACATCTTACCTTTTTTAAAAAAGCTTTCCCAATGTCTTTAAAAATAACAGAGTGACAGAGAATGACAGCTGTTGGAAAGCACTCTTCTGTTACTAGAAGTGCTCTTCATTAAAATAATCCACCTCATTTATGCAAACCTGGTCTTGTTGTAGATAGCTCTAAAGAGGGATATCTAATTTTAGCCACCAAATTGCCTTCCTGCCTTTAAGCTGACATCTCTAACAACAACCTTCAATTTCATAAACTAAACACATTCCACAAGAATCTGTCACAGGTTCTGAGGTAAAAATCACATCTACACAGACCTTTTATTGCCAGAAAAAGAAATACTTACATTTCATAATTAAAAACTGAACAGGACACAAAAAAGACAAAAATAAATTGTAATATGTACACACATTAGAAAGGATAAATAGCAAATATATTGTAATACTGCATTAAATGTATGCCTATGTGAATTCCAGACCCACCCCCCGCAATGTTGTGTACACTAATTCAAAGGATAAATAAGTGCTAATATAGGACAGAGAATTTCTTAGTGTAAACAATGCCACAGGCTTTTTAATAGGCCTTTGGGCCAACTTAGAAAAACCATGTATTGCCTTTCACACTCCATACCACTTAATTTTAATAGTACTGTATTCTCATGTACAATTTCAAGATAGTATAAAAAAATTAGGAATCTAAGAAGCATTCTTCACACTCAACAAAAACAGGCTGGAGACACTCCAAGGATTTTTCTTTCACTTTTCACTAGCTGAAGACATACTGATTTGTCTGGGAGTTCTTCCTCAAAGCAGTGCAGGAGTCCTTAAATGTAAAAAGTTACATTAGTAATCACTGCTCAGGCCTATTAATAAAGACTTCTGTGTCTAATTTCAATTCTGACTTTGGATTCACACTAGCATGATGTCAAAGCTGTTACCACTGCCTGCCATGGATGACAATGATAATGATCCCTATGGTTTGAATGGCAAGGGACAGACAGCAAGGAGTGTTTCTAAACACAAAGCATTTCATTGCATTCATAGTGTCACATTATTTGTCGTTCAAATCCTGTTTATGTATCTCTGAGGATCCAGAGTATGTCAACATTAAAAAACCAAAAAATATATTACTTGTTCTGTATGAATGTTCTGTGTGTTTTCCTGAAGCATGCGCACTGGGATTTAAAAAAAGACAGTTGAGTTATCCTAGGACTAATTTCTGGCAACTGTATTTACTGGCACCAAAGAAAATTATAGTTCTTCCTAAAGTACTGATGACATGAGGACTTATGGCTTGCTATCTTTTTAAGACAGGCTGCAGCCACTGAAAAAACCTACATGCACAGTTGCTTACACTCTTTCTTCTAAAAAATAATTCTTTCCACTGGCCAAATGCATTGTTGAGCAGTCTCATCCATTCCACTTAGCTCTGTGGACTGACAGACAAAGTCTCTTTTCCCCCAGCTCTCAGTTCTTTTGTCACCCCCCCACTCCCTCTTTGTTACCCTCAGTCCCAACCCCATGAAGCCCAATGAGATCCTGGCAGCAGGCTCTCCAGCGATTGTCTTCAGCACTTCCTGACTCGTGGAGCTCTGACAAAGAAGTCCACTGGCTTGTCCGTGTGGGCTGGCCACAGAACCATGGTTTGTCTGGACATGGACAAACGCTTCCTGTGGGTTCTCCTCCTAGACTAATCATTTGTCCATTGACAAAGACAAGGGCCACTTTCTTCATTAGCCTCGGGGTAAGCTGTAGCACACACATACTCAGTCAAGTTCAGTGCAATTTCAGGTCTTCAGGACGCAATGATTTCCCCAAAGAAAATGGTTACTTGAAATATGGGATGTAGTCAAACAGTTATGGACGATGAAACCTGAAAAGATAAATTAAAATCTTGGAATTATGTTATTTCAACTGACAATGACACTGATCCTCATCCTGTTCTCACAGCTGTTTCCTTTTGTGGGCCAATTATTCCTGATTTTCCTGATCTGTGTTGGTTTAGAGTCAGACCTGTTATTTCCTGTCCATCTCTCTCTAAACAGAAAACCAGAGATTTGGTGTGGCTCAAGCACTGGTGTGTGGCTGTCTGTCCATGCCATTAACCTGCCAGTGTGGTCCCTGGCAGAGTTTTGCTTGGGTCAGCCACTGCTTTCAGGTACTGCCTGGGCATGGTTAGTGTAGGCACAGGACAGAAGGCAGGATGGGAAACCGGGGGCATCACCCTGTTTTGAGGTGAGAGGAACAGGTTAACTGCATGGATTCAAGCTGTGCCAAGCTTGCTGGTCTCAGGGCCAGAGAAGAGTCTCCAGTCTGTTTGCCAATACAGATTTAGGTA
>VYZP01068406.1:0-19049 GCA_013400635.1 Hypocryptadius cinnamomeus | reverse complement strand
ATAAAAAATAAATTACATTGCCTTACTGGTTTTTAGAAAATTTAAGATACGAAGTCTAAGTAGCAAAGCATTACAAGAATAGCTTTCATGGAAATAAATGTTTAGAAACTTTCAAATTATATACTCTAGCAAAATTAATATTGGAGGATTTGGTTATGCACAAGGCACCTGCAAGCTCAACACAATTTTCACATGTTCTACTCTGTAATACAGGACTTAGAAACCATCACTCAAACTTAGTTTTCTATTCTTACCTGGCATTTTTAACCACTGGTCTACACATAACCTTGCAGCTTCTGTATCACTGTGTTCCCGAATAAATTCTAGTTCTTGCAACCCATGAGCATATTGGGAATCAACTTTCTCCTAAGGGAAAAAGCATACCAGACAATGTTGTAATCAAATTGAAAGAATAAAAGAAAAAGAAAAAAGATTAAGTATGTTTCTCAAAACTTACATATGGGTTCCTAAAAACCACACCCACAAAAACCTAAGTGAGGGAAAAAAAATATCTTACAACTAGACTGACTTCTGCTTAATACAATAAAAAAGGAATGCAATAGAAAAAAAAAAAAAGAAAATGGTGTTTTCACTTTGAAGACTAAATTTAATTCTGCAGCTTGCACTACCTGATGAGGAGTGAAGAACCAAGCAGGAGGAAAATATTTTTATTTAACAAAAAGATATTTTAGCCTCCATTCTCAAGCTGCTTTAAAAGCTACACAGTTACCTCTGACTCCACTTTACAGCTGAAGAACTGTATGTGGAGACACAAACAGATTGCCAAATCAAAGTGCAGAGACATAAGGGGGATCTCCAGACTTCAAGGCTACCTTGGACTATATCTAATCTAGTCTTTTACTCCATTGTACTACAGTTGCATAGTTTACCATAGACTGCAACAAGCTGTAACTATAGTAGAATTATGTGATTTTAAAAGCCTTTAACAGTGTTGAGAAAATTAGGCTGGGAAGTCAAGACATTTTCCCAACTCTGGATTTACATTCCTCCCTGTTCAATTACACCAAGTTCTTGAAATCTCATTCCTTCAAGATGTCCAGCTCCCACTGAGAGCAGTCCCACCATTAAGTCACTGACTATATCTCCCAGTTTGTAACAAGATACATTCTTTTCAAATGGCTGCAAAGTGCAACTAACAGGACTCAATTTTAAAATTATGCCTTAAACATTGAAAATTTTTCCCATTATGAAATACTACCTGATACAGATTTAATGAAGCAAACAGCTTCCCAAAAATCTCCAAGAAAAGCAGATAAATAGCAAAGCTTGCTGCATGGTGGTTCGTGATAACTGTTCTTTTTCAATTAATTGAAATATCAGAATATCAGAATAATTGATACTAAGGTTCCACTGCTATATTTACAAACAAGAGAAGAAGTTTCTGCCAGTCGTTTTCTTTCTTTTAATTTTCCCCTCTTAGGAACTGCAATAAGACTAGAAAATTGATCAGTTAAAAGCCACTGAAAAGACAAAGTCCATGTAGTGCTTCACATGATGCCCCAAAAGCAGAAGTCTAGTAGCTAATTACAGGTATGCCTCACCAATTTTTTTATTTACTTAGTAGTGAAAACAAAGACACTTGTGACTACAACGCCTTTATTATGCAATTCTTCCAAAATAAAATACATTAAATACCTTAAAGGCTTTGTTTTTCTCTTCTTTTTGCTGTTTCTCTACTTCAACATGGCGTGCCAGACGATCCAGGGTTGATGCAACTCGTTCCTTCTGATAGTCAATGTGATCCTTACGCTTAGTATTTCTCTACAATTGGAAGGTTAAACTCTTATCTGGTGACTGTTACATAACACACACTAATACAGCGAGAAGTGATGCCCTCACAACGTAATTCAGTAAAGATACTCTTAGCCTAAGTTCCATCAGCTACCTTGTAGCTTTCTCTTCCTTTTTACCAGCATCTGTAGCTTCTCTTAAAAACAAACAAAAACACCCCCCCACACACATATTCAAGGCAATTCAACATAAACATTAGCTTCACCATGCAGTAGAGGAACATGCATGATTGTACTGAGTGTCTTAGAAGTCTCCAACAAATGAAAAGTTAAGTAAGTCCTTCTAAGTAAACAAAATCCGTCCTGGCTTCAAATCAAACATGCAGCCCATCTAGAAAACCTGAAAACTGCTATTGTTCTTTCCCTAACACTGCCCACTGGTCTTCAAAAAGGCAGATCATGAGCTATTTCTAGCCTACAGGATAGGCCATATACTGTAGTTTCCTCTTCTTACAGTCAGCTCTAGTAATGATCCCTGTAATGACAGCCTGTGCATGTACAGAAGACCACCCTTCCTTAAGAATCAGGTTTATTACAAACATCTTCTGCTGCAACACAGGAAAACAAAAGTCAAAAGATAGTCACTGCTGTCAAAACCAACTCTAGTAGAGTCCATCAATGTCCCTTTCAAAGGCCTTGCAGAGCAGGCAAAATAAGTTTGGGGGACAGACACACTGATGAGCCTGTTTTTGACTCGTACACTCTTAGAATGGATTATGAAGGATTAGACTGAGCTAAACCCAGACCATCACTGGAATAAACCCATACATTGCTCCTAAAGAGTTATTTTAGAAAGAAAAGGCCTTGTAGTAGACCAGGTTATGTTTTCAGGATAGAAACTGGACACCCTGGCTTCCGAGGCTGCATGTAAAGTGACATTTTATTTCCAAACATTTTTTCAGATGACTGAAAGACAAAAAAATGTACCAAGTCATTTCAAGGTGGAAAAAATGGCTCTGGAAAAAGTGAAGTGCTGGTATTCTTGCTTTTCACTCAACAGCAAGTAGAAAAATCAAAATATTTCAATACTCGTTATTTAGCACTTGTTAAAAATACATCTAACAAGGCTTTTGTGAAGAGTAACTGATGGGAAAAAATACAGAACACCAATTATTTTATTACACCAGTATGTCCCAAAATACATTACAACATACTCACATGAAAATAAGAACTGCTGTTAGGTTCTTCATCCTCACTGCTGACAAGATCAATGCATTCAAGGACAGGCCTTAAAGGTCCTTCCTGGAAAAAAAGTGTTAAAAACACTCACACAAAAGCACTGAATTGTCTTCCTCAGAGATAAAATGGACCATCTCTGCCATATATTGGCAGTTTCTTCAAGATATCAACAATCAACTACGTAGGGCAGGCTAGGATGACCTACTTCCTCACGCTGAGTAGCAGAGAGAAAAGCAGCATGGAATCCTCTCTGCTGCTCTTAATGCATCTCATTCTTTACATTCTTCCACCTTTCAAGGCAGTAAAGCTGTTCAGCTGGCCAGGCACAAACAGTCCTCTGCCTCACTGGGGAGAAGAGGGATGAAATCTTGCACAGATGGCAAAAGTTTCTATGAAACAAGCTGCCAGCCTCCAACTACCCACAAAGAGTAACTCCTTATTATTAAATAAAGATAACATAGTTTTCTAAACGAAATATTAAAAAAAATCCACTGGAGATCTGCTTCTGTAGAAACTGACAGGCTCTGCAATGCTTTGAAGAAATTAAATCTTTATTAAACAGGTGTTAGCAAGTAAGAGTTCAAAGACACACGCTGACCATCTGACTGTCCAATCAGTTCAATAATGTGTTTTGAAATGTTCAGCTCTGATCCTAACAGCTTCTTCAAGGGCAGAGATTTTTCTTATTTGTGTTTACTTACTCCCAGGGCACAACAACTAATGAAAACTTACAAAATTGACAGCTGAAATGCAGAGTAAATTACTTTCAGGCCTAGAAGTTCAAGTGATCAAAACAATAAATTTAATACAAGTAATATTACATTTGTTTATATGTTTTCTTCACACATTAAATGTTTTTTTCCTTCCAAATTCTCTGCCTTTTTCTATGCAATTTTTGTGGACTGTTTACCTCCACACAAGACAAGCCCCAAACTGAAGGTTACGAGAGTTTTAATTACTTTATTTTCCAGATGGTTCAACTAAATAGTAATGCAAAGATGATGCCAACCCTAAGAATTCCATCACTATACGAGAGTTAAGAAGCTGAGGATCAGAGAGCTTCATCCTACTTGCTGTAAACTCCCCACTGGATGAGTGGGGGAGTAAATCTTGACAACAAAGAGTCTGTGATGAAAAAAACCAATATGGACAAGCTCTCCATACACAGCTGAAAGCTGGGGCCTCTCTAGCTGACTGTACTGGCATACTTGGCACCCAGAAAGACATCAAAGTATTCAGATGTACCAGCACTAAGATATGCTCACTCTTCACATCTTATCAGCAGATCCTTCACATTTGAAGAAAAAAAACCAACAAAAACCCAAAAAAACAAACCCCCCAAAAACTCCCAAAAAAACGACCAACCGACACTAAAACAAACACCCAACCTAAAAAATCCCCCAACCCCCAACATGAGCCACTTCTAAATTACTTCCCTAAACAATCTTCAAAAGCCATTCTTCTCACAAACCAACAGCCATGCCACTGAGCAACAAACAAAAATCACAGCTACTTCTGTGAGTAGAAGTATTTCTAGGTTTTTAATTCTCCAGGCAGCTGTGGCATCTCTGCTGTTATTCACAGCCCTGCCTGGAAGCATCAACGGAACTGTAATTTCACTACACTACACAAAATACCCAGTTTAACTGTTAATACAATCATATCTGTTGAACTGGTGACTGGTAAAGAGGAAGCCTCATATTAATCTCCAAGGAGAGTTACTCCTCAAGGAGTTCTGTGAAGCTCATCTTTATCCCAAAGTTTTTCCTGAAAGCCCTAAACTGTGGTCTCTCTTTCAAGCCCTTCCTCATTTCACTCCATCTGTGGGTGATCTGGCCTAGCTATCAGACACCTTGTGCACTGACACACCATGCAAAGTGTTTTGTTTGTTGGTTCAGCTTTATGTGCATTCAGACCAAATGTCCAGTTTACTTAAACACCACAATTAAACTTCTGCATAATTATACACAAACTAGCATACAGAAAACATGAATCTAGCTTTCATGTATGTGACCACAAACTTATCTTTGACAAATAATTATGTGAGCATAATTGTGTATACATATGCAAAAATACTTACTATCACAAGTTTACGCTAAAGTAAATTTTAAAAAATTAAGACAAGTTATACTATTTGTACTCTAAATCTGTGTCCCAGCAGACTTCCAACTTTTAAGGCTGCTAAGAACTGACCAACATTGTGAACCAACACGCAGTTAATAAATTTTGACTTTATAACTTAGGAAATACACAAATTCAAGTCCCTGGATGACTTTGGATGGGTGCACAAATAAGAGTTGCTTCCTAACACCACTATAATTTTATTCACTTCCTGCTGTGATGCAATTAAAAGCCAGAGAGACAAACCCTTCATTCTGAATATCTAATATTTAACACCACAGAGGTAAAGGAAGCAAAATCTTTAATTGGTAACTACCATGATTTAGTGCATTACTTGACTTGGTATATTAACTAACTCTCCTCTAAGTCCAATGCTTTTGGTGCCAACTGTGGCAACTTAAAATATTTATCTATTTGTTCACAGGGCATTAAAACTGGGAATTTCTTCACTCTTCCCTTATCCTTCCCAAGTAAGCAAAATGGGGGCAAGACCATCCTGTGTTAGGAACACAGGAGTAACAGCTTGCACTGTAGATTAAATAATATTTCTCTGGTGGTATGTAAAGCTTAAAATGTAATGATTTTAAATGGACAAAATACATTTTAATGAAGAATTAAAAGGTGGAAAATTATGGAAGAATAATTTTAAGTTTCTTGAACAAGGGTGAATCGGACTACAAAAGCTGAAAATCTCTGGCAGCAGC
The DNA here is from genome assembly GCA_013400635.1 of Hypocryptadius cinnamomeus. Taxonomy (NCBI): domain Eukaryota; kingdom Metazoa; phylum Chordata; class Aves; order Passeriformes; family Zosteropidae; genus Hypocryptadius; species Hypocryptadius cinnamomeus. The sequence goes on along the minus strand of VYZP01068406.1, from coordinate 13,234 downwards.
AGATTGACAAGAAGTCCTTATTTGATGGAGCAAAAGCATAGTCCTACAGCATGAATTCAAACACCCTAGTACAAATGAATGAAGTAGAAACTCCCCAAAAGCACAATGAAAAACTGATTACAGAAACAAAAAACCCACACCAAAGCCACATCTGACTGTCAAGAAGGACAAAAAAAAAAAAGAGAAAAAGGAAGAAAAACACAGATCACATGGCCTACAGCTACTTGTTACCTATCAAAATGAGCACAGGTTGAGATACCCCAGTAGCTTCTCTAACTCAACATATACAGTACCATCTTGTGCACTGTTTCTTAAAGACATGCAGATAATCAGGAGGCATACATCCATAACATTTATGAAGAGTGTGAGTTTCCAGTCATACACATTACTATATGGAAATTATGATCTAAAGCTTGCCAAGCAGTTCAGAAATCCTTTTGCAAAGTCCAAAGTCACCTTCATTCAGAGGAGCAAATGATCTGAAGACATATTGTTGATATCAGGTGATGGCCAGGGTCACACACCTTTCCTCTCATATTCATCAATTACAATAGTAAGCTACTCACCCCAGGATATAAATCCTGCAAAAAATTTAAGCAGAGTCATCTTCCTATATATAGCAGCCTCTCTTGGAAGCAATAGTTACTGGACCACAAAGGATCCCTACTACCCACAGGAAAAGCCAAAGAAAAAAAAAGGTAGCTAGAAGTATTGATTTTAGTTCCTCTGTTTCAGTTCTCTTTCAGTTACTGTTCTTGGTGCTCCAGCAGCCCTTCAATTGTTACACTTTGCAAGCTATGCAAGCTATCCTTGTTCATTGCCCAGCTCGAAGAAAATGAAGCCTATTCAGCCACCATCACAGAATCACAGAATGGTTTGGGTTGGAAAAAATCCTCTTGTTCCAATCCCCCTGTCATGGGCAGGGACATCTTCCACTATACCAGGCTGCTCAAAGCTCCCTCCAGCCTGGCCCTGAACACTCCCAGGAATGGGGGGCATCCACAACTTAGCTGGGCAACCTGTTCCAGTGCCTCACCACCCTCACAGAAACAAATTTCCTCCTAATATCTAATCTAAACATACTCTTAGTCTGAAGCCATTCCTCCCTGTCCTCTCACTATGTGCTCTTGTTAAAAGCCCATCTCCATCTTTTCTGTAGGCTCCCTCCAGGTGCTGGAAGGCTGCAATTAGGTCACCTTGAAGCCTTCTCTTTTCCAGACTGTACAATCCCAATTCTCTTAGTCCTTCCTCACAGGAGAGGTGCTCCATCCCTCCATCATGCTGGTGTCCCTCCTCTGGGCCCACTCCAACAGGTCCATGTCCTTCCTGTGCTGAGGACCCCAGTTGGATGCAGCACTACAGGTGGGGTCTCACCAAAGCAGAGCAGTGCAGCAGGATCCCCTCCCTCACCCTGCTGGCCACACTGCTTTTGGTGCAGCCCAGGACACACTGGAACTTCTGGGCTGCAAGCTCACATTGCCAGCTCATCCACCAACAACCCCAAGTCCTTGTCTGCAGATGCACATGGATACTTGTGTGTATATAATGAACTTTGAACTCAATCAATTTTGCCCAAATCAACTAAAATATTAACATGTCTCAGAGATAACCAACTACTTATAATTTTTGCAAAAAAACACCTATTCCCCATACTAGAACACCTAAATACCCCTGCAGAAAAAGTCCGTATGTTCAACTTTGGCTTTAATCAAACACCATACAAAATGCAGGTGGGGAATCAGGTAATTATTCAGCATATTGTTCAAAAATGAGAAAAATCTACAAAAAAACAGCCACTAAAAATATTGGCATCATTGAATCACTTGACCTTAGTAACATGATTTGTTCCTTCAAGAAAAACATCTTTAGATGTGTAGATGTGGCTCCTAGGGACATGGTTTAGTGCTGGGTTAATGGCTGGACTCAATGATCTTAATGGTCTTTTCCAACCTAAACAATTCTATGATTCTATGTAATCCTGCCATCCAGCACCATTTCATTGATGACAGACTGAGGCCAGAACACAGGCAACATGAAAAACATTCTGCTTCTCTTGGATATCTGACAGATAAAAGTGTTTTAAAGTTACATTTACACAAAGCATGTCAGCATTAGACTAGGTGTTGTACAATAAAGAGCACCTCACAATTTGAGAGGATTGTTTAAGGCCTCTAACCCATTATTTCCTTCCTCTTCTATGGTGAGTACAGTGATTTCAACATTGATTTGCAGAATGAGCAGCGATTTATTCTATTAACTTTAGAGGGACTATTCATAAAGCAAAATGCTGTGCAATACGATTACCAGGAAAGTTATCTACAGTCCCTTCTCACATACCTCACAGATCACTCTAATACCCCCCTCACCTGCTCGGATACTCTAGATTGCATTTTCTCCACAGGACCAAATGACATCATTTTATACCCTTTCAAGAATGTGCACATAAACCTATAAGATCGAGTTGCTACCTGCCACAAACATTCACAAATGAAATTACCTTTACGTTCAAGAGTAATGCTTTATATTGAAATATAATAATCATCAGTCAATGAAGACTCCTCTTCTGTTTACTGGACTACTGAAAGTGTATTTTTTATAACAAGGAGTGCATTTCCAGTGCAAGCTCTACTTACTCCAATGAACTCAATCTCGTCTTCACTTCCAGAAGCTGGTGATTTGCTCTTGCGAAGGCTGTCAGAGTTATGAGACTCCATTATCTAAACATAAACAAATCGTACTATATAATTTCACTTTTTAAGTTCGTTTAACTATACAGCATTTCCTATTTTACGCCTTCTTTGGCTCTGCAGTCTATCTGTATTCAACAAGTCTCTATCATTCACTCCCAATTACCAGTGACACCACAAGAGGTGACAAACGACTCTGACTCGAATCACGCTACTGTATTTTTCCAAATATGTAAAACGTGGTTTTATCTACAAAGCATGCCAATACCTACACTCCTCCAGCAGCCATAGCTGCAGTGTAGCAGCCCAAGGACATGCCTGAGCCTGAAACCCCACCGAGAGCCGAGACCCGACCTCCAGCCTAGCGGCGCTCAGCCACCGACGAGCCGAGGCCGGCCCGTAACAGCCGCGGGCGAGCTCGGGCGTTTTTAGCAGCTGCGGCTGCTTTGGGCCGCTCTAGGACAGCGGCACAGGGCTGAGCTTCCTGCTCCAAAACAACGGCGGGGGCTGCGGTGCTGACTCACGTTCCCGTACCGCACGGCCCCGCGGCACACGGCTCTGCGGGCTCCGCTCACCGCGCTGCCCGTGCTGCGGCTCGCCGGGCCCCGCCCNCCGGCGCTACCGCGGCAGCACCATGGCGCAGCCCCACAGCCGGCGCTCCGGGCTCTTCCCTTCTTTTGCGCTCTCTCCTTCTTCCGGCCTCCCTCGTCCGCCTTCAGATGGGCAGCATCGAGTTCCGGCTCGGAGAGGGAAAATCCGCACTCCGCTTCCGGGGGAAGAGGAGGAGGAGCAGGACGAAGGGCGGCAATTGGGGCTGGCAGCCGAGGGGCGGGAAGGCGCCAAAATCGCCTGTCCGGGCCCGGCCGCTGTCCCGCTGCCGCTGCCTCAGCCGTGCTGTGCCTGCTCAGCCTGCTCAGCCGGCCAGTGCTCCGCCACCTCACACGGTGCTTGATCCAGCCCAGGCATCTGCAAAGGTCCTTTGTGAAGATCTTGGGGGAGGCGTTGCCAGGGCAGTGGTGAAATCCAGATACACAATGGTCGTTTTGCCACTCATCTACCAGGGCAATCAGTATCACAGAACTTTGTCAATGTGGTCAAGCCTGATTTCCCCTTGGTAAAGCCATACTGACAACTCAATGATTTTCTTGTCACTGAGAGGCCTGGAAATGGTTATTGGGATTGGCTGCTTCATTACTTTCCCAGAGATCAGGATGAGGCTGACTGGCCTGTGGCTCTCCCTGCCTTCCTCCTTCCTGCTCTACTTGAAGATGGAGGTGGCATTTGCTTTCCTCCAGCCTAAGGCAGCAGTCCCAGGCACCATGATCCATGAAAGATGAGAGTGATCTCACCATGACATCTGTCAGCACCCTCAATACCTGTTGGTGCATCCTGTCAAGTCCCATAGACTTAGCATGCATACGCCCAGCTTGCTAAGGTATGTATTCCCTAGCTTGATCATCTCCCACCAAGGGTACATCTTCCTTGGTCCAGCCTTTCCCCTGACTTTTGGAGCCTGAATTCATGAAGGCTGGTCTTGCTAGTGAAGACTGAGGCATGTACTGTGTCACTATATCATCTGTCTCATTTAGCAATGGGCCTACATTTTCCTTAGTCCTCCTTCTGTCACCTATGTACTTATAGAAGCTGTTCTTGTTGTCTTTGACATCCCTAGCTAGATCCAATTCCAGTTATTCTTTATCTTTCCCAACTTCATCATTGTATGCTTGAGCAACATTTCTGTATTTCTCTGAGGTAAGCTATCCTTGCTTCCATGCTTTTTATGCTTCCTGTTTGTGTCAGAGTTTGATTAGGAGTTCCTTGTTCATCTACAAGGCCTCGTGGAATTTTTGCCTAACTTCCTATTCACAGGGATGAACTGTTCCTGAGCTGGGAGGAAGTTATGCTTAAATATTAACCAGCTTTCTTGGGCCCCTCTTGCCTGCAGGGCTATATCCCATGGGACTCTTCCAGGGAGATCTTTGAAGACACCAAAATTCACTCTCCAGAGTGATGAGCCTGCTTTTTAGTCTTCACACTCCCCTCAGGATCCAGAGCTCCACCATCTCGTGCTCACTGTGGCCAAGGTTGCCTTGAGCTTTACATTTCCCACAATCCCTTCATGGGTATAGGTCCAAAAAAGCATTGCTCATTATTGGTCCTTGTTGACTCCTTTATGACTTGGAAGAAGTTACCACTGCACTCCAGAAACCTCCTGGATTGCTTATGTCCTACTGTATTGTCCCTCCAGGAAATATCTGAATGGTTGAACTCCCACGTTAGGACCAGGGCTTGCAAACACAAGGCTGCTCCTATCTAGAAAAGGACTAGGAGATTTCTCCATTATGGTGTCTCATAGACATTTCTTTGCTTACATTCAAGAGCTGAAGGTGACCTCTCCTAAGCTCCATCTTCTTGATTTTGTGTTCTGTTCCTGCCACATCACCTTATGCCCTTTGCTTTTTTCTGTGTCCATCAATCCCCCACAAGGCTGCTGGTTACTCTTCCACTTAATTCTTAGTTTAAATCTCTGCTTATGTGGTCATGATCCCACTGGTAAAAATAGCTTTGCCCTGCTTAGTGAGGTGGATCTCTGTCAAGCAGAACGTGGTTTGCAAGCAGGGTCTCATGGTCATAAAACTCAAATCCTTGTCACCAACACAGGTTCTGCCCACAAGTATTGTCTTGTCCTGTCAGTGCCCCCTCACTGCCAGGATTGAGAAAACATCACTCAGACCCCCATGCCCATGATTCTTGCTATTTATCTACTGCTGCTCTCCTGCTTCTTTTTGCCACCCAAAGTAAAAGTCAGTATGAATCATCTTTACTCAATGCCTTGGCTTTGAGTAAGCTGAACAGTGTAAATGTCACCTGTGAGTTGTGTGTCAGTATAAAAGAGCTGCTTGCACACCCACAAAGCACTTCACTGGTGAGTGCTTATCAAATCCTGTAAACACAGGAGAGAAAGAATTCAAGGTTGCATGTTAAATTTTGGTGTAATGCAAGAGAATAAACGACTATCAGCAATATCATATCACATACTGTAAGGATTAATTAGTGCACTTATTTTTCTTGAAAACACAGTTACTACTGTTAGTTTTAAGCCTCTTTCCATATAAATGTAAAAATAGCCTTATGATAGAAGATAGACATACTGAGCTACTAGTTGTATCAACTAGTTATATACTCATTAACAGCTGTATGACTTAATCACTCTTGTTGGAGTGTGTAAACAACACTTATTTGTCTGCTTTTATTTCATTATTAAAATAATGGAAACCTGACTGCCTCTTGGAAAGTCATTGTTGCTGCCTAAACTTTAATATTTTGCATTTGTCATTTGAATTTGCTAACAGAACGTTGATAGCAGTCATTCTGTTGGCAGCTTGCATTTGCACTTGATAACTTTTGCTTCTTGAGAACAGATAATATGAGGACCTGTATTAAAAAGTTACTAGGGCAGCATGGTGGAATTATATTTCCAAACTCTGAGACCCTTTGCAAACGATGCTCATTTAAATATGAATTTTTTAGTAGTCATTCATGTAAACGTAAACCTCTTGCAATGACCAGTCCGAATTTCCTCTTTGTATGTAAACAATACAGTGAAGGGAAAAAAATAGGAAGGGAGTTGCCATGCAATAATTTCCAATATGCTAACAAAACTCTGAATTCCAAAATTTGTGTATTTTGTCTAATTACTGTGAAAGAACAATTGTCAGGCTTTGGGCCAGCTTAGGAATGTTCTTATGCAGAATTTGTTGGGGAGGGTAGGAGAGGTGATGTTAGGAGAAGCAGGTGTTTTTGTGAGATCTTCATAAGATCTCCAAGTCCAAAACTCAAATGAAGTCTAGATATCACATAAGATGTGGAAGCTGTTTCAGAGCAGGCAATCTTTATAAACTCAGTAATGCTCTCTAGCACCTAATTCCACATATTCACTATATGCTCTTAATTATAAAGTAGGTTTAGATGAAATATTATTAGGAAGAAATTCCTTACTGTGAGGGTGGTAAGGCACTGGAACAGGTTGCCCAGAAAAATTGTGGATGTCCTACCCATGGAAGTGTTCAAAGCCGGGTTGGATGGGGATTTGAGCAGCCTGGTGTAGTGGAAGATGTCTCTGTCCATGACAGGGGGGTTGGAAGTAAATGGTTTTTAAAGTCCCTTCCAACTTGAACAATTTTATGATTCTAATTCAAACATATTTCAACATTTTTGCCTCTCTCTTTGCTCCCTTAAGTGAAACCTGATTGCCTTTATAACCATTGATTTCCCTCTTGTATCAACATGGCATACTGCCACTTACTCTTGATCTAGAAAATTTAGATATCCGGTGGTTTGGGGTTTTTTATTCCTATCTGTATACCCCAATAACAGGGAACATAAACTCGACATGCATTAAACTCCCTGATTCATTCAACAGTATACTTTTTCAGTAAGGTTTTTATCCAATTCTTTACATATCTCAATATTCTTCCCATCTTAGAAAACAAGTGTTCTTCTGAACACTTCATGATAAACAGTTACCAAATTTTTTTCCATGCTAGCCTTCAAATTCAATCTAATGTGCAGTAAGAGATAAATAATTCAAATAATTAGTTTTAGTATTGCTTACCTTTTCAGTAGTAAATGTCCAGTTACTAATTGCCATACACTCTAATACCACTACAGTTTCTGTAGCAGCCATCAGTCTTCTCCCATTCTGAGGACTGCAAATAATGTGCCCTCTATTGCTCATATCAGAATTTTACACCTCAGAACACCACACATTTACCTATAGCAAATTAATTTTTATTTCAATGCAAATTTTGGGAGAAGCAGCATTACGCTGATCTGATGTCCCTTTCTATTCCTTCAGAAGTTTCTAATCTGTGATTATCTAGCCTTCAATTTTGTATTCTCTGAGTTTGTCAGGGTAATACTGAATAAAAACAGGTTTATTTTGTACCTTTCTGGTCATACTGCAAGAGATATGGCCCTTTTGTTAATGGTATAGTTGTGTAATAGCTATTTATCTCCTGTCACCCAGTGGGATAACATTGTTTCAAAACTTTAGTAAGAGGAAGGAATGGTCTTTTTGCAGCTCGCTCACTTTTTATCCTTTGTTAAAACATTAAAATACCTCCTTCCATTTGTTGTTCCTTTTGTCCAGAATACCCACCTATCTCCCTGGCCCATGCCTGGGAGCAGGTCCTCCACCCTACCATGAAACTCCTCCTCCACTTTTTGTGGTGAGCTGCCAGCCCCTGTTTTTCCTTTGACAACTCACCAAGCCAGCAGAATAGAAAAGCACAAAGTGCAGTGGGATCTGCAGCGCTGCACCAGCCCCAGGGAGAGCAGCTGCTCACCTTCAGCTCCATCTACCTGCCCAAGGGCTTCCACACCTCCCGAAGGGCAGAGCAGCTGCAGCTGCATGACAGCTGTGACAACTTTAAGGTTAGAGTGCCCTTGTAAGGAGGGCCAACTCCTTCCCCAGGTAAAATGACAAGCTTTACAGAAGCTGGCTTCAGAACAGTTATTAAAGAGAAAGAAAAAACCCCAAAAAATGAGCAAGAGAAAAACCCCAACCTTGTATGTTTGAGTGTACCACAGAGGTGATGGAAGAAAAGGCCCATTAGACAGTGAGGACAATAAAACAGCACTAAGACATAGTAATGTTTCATTTTATTTGATAGAAAGTCGCTTCAAAAATATGATTAACTTTATACATTATTATATATGCTGTACATACAATTACATGTACAAAATTTACATAATAGCAAACATCTTTCTGTTACATTTTATAGATGGTAGTTAATAGCACGAGATCGAACTAACATATTTCATACCTGCTTTCATCCTGATCCTATCTACAAGGAATTGTTAGGTGAGAGATGAAAAAGGATAGCAAATCATTTAATGTGTACCCCAGCCCACAAACAAGCCTTCTCCACAGTGCATTCTATTAGTGCCTTGCTCTAGAACAGTCAGATTTGCAGCACTTCCCTTCAGCAGTATTTGGCTGATAACCTTATCTTCAGATTTTTTTTTCAGCATTCACCCTAATATTATTTCCAATTTATTAATGTAACTCACATGTCCTGAAATCCTCCTTAAATCAAGCTAGACTTCTTCAACGTAATGTCATTTCCTTTTTCCAATCTGATTCGTTAGTTGCTTGTTTGCCATGTTTGAAACAGATTCAGCTAATAGTGCTCTCAGTTCTGGGAGAAGTACACTCAAACAGGAAAGCTATAGTCCCAAGCGTTCTCTCCTTCCCATGTCAGCACACTGGAAACCTGAAATCAGTCAGCAAGGAAAAAAATCATAAAACCACAGAATATGCTGAGTTGAAAGGGACCCATCGGGATCATTGAGTCCAACTCCTGGCCCTGTGCAGGACACCCCAAGAGTCACCATGTGCCTGACAGCATTGTCCAAACACTTCTTGAACTCTGTCAGGCTGGTGCTGTGACCACTGCCCTGGGGAGCCTGTATCTTCCACTCCTCCTAAGGCTGTTATAGGGTTTGTGTGACTGCCAGCTGCTTCCTGGAAGAGGTGGTGTCAGATCCCAAGGGGAACTGCCCAAATACTGGGATTTTTCTGGTCCTAGTCCCATGGAATATTCTGCCTGTCCACCTTTTCTCTAAGCAAGGGGTAGCACATCAAAATTAAAACACAGGGAGTAGAAGCTGGCAACTCTGCCCTTTACTAGTTGCTTCTGCTGAAGTGTCCTCTATTTCCCCACTGAAGGCACCAGGCACCCTTATCCTATGGACGAGATGGTCAGGGAACAAGAAGGGCTGTAAGGAACAAGTAAGAGCTGCTGAACCAGCAGGGTACCAGCAGCAGAATCCCTGTGAGAGAATAGCTTCCATAACTAAACAGGCTCTCCTGGAGGACTCTTCCCTGAGCTACAAAGGAACATGGCTTCTTCCATTGCCTTTCTTACTTTGAGAGGTTAAAAAAGAACTGCTTCTTTCCTGTGGATATCTTGAAAGATGTAGTTTCATTGGCCTAAGAAAGTTATTTTTTTTCCAAGTTAGTAGCAGCCTTAAACATCTATTTAATTTCTTCCTCTCTGCTCATGTGGCCCTGTGCTTTCTACTCATGTGCTGGCCACAGTCTTCATTTCACAAGGAGATCTTTCTATTTTCTCTCCATATCACTATATCTTTTTTGCATTAATATACAATAACTTTCTTTGATCAGTTAAGCAGTTTTCCCTCAGCTGTCAAGGTGAAAGCAAGGGGAATTATGGTTCCTCATATATATTCTTTTGGTAGTACTTTAAATAATGTTTTTTTCTAACTAAGGGGGACTCTACTTGTATTCTTCAGTACAAGTTTTAATTACTGCATAACATGCATATATCTTACCTTAAATTCAAATATATTAATATGCCTTCAAGTTTTTTCTAGACTATGGGATTTTCATTTGTTTGAGAAAAAAGTTCTCAGGTTTCTATCTCTGTCCACTGTTGGACACTACCATACATCTAGTACAATTTAGATATTATTTCTTTTTGATTTTATATTGTTTCTTAATCTCTGTTGAGCACATGAGCTGGAATGAAACACCTGTTATTCCTTGTCTGAGTTCCTGAGATCCTGTCCACAACCCTGGTTGGGAGAGGGCGCTGGTGAGCTGCTGGCGAGTTGAGACTCCACCTTAGAAGAAGTGGGTTTGGGACACTCCTGCTGACCTTCTGGGGTGGGAGGTGGAGGAGTCAGGCAGCTGTCACTTTGCTGAAGTTGTGCATTAGCAGCTGGTGAATCATCATCCTGCTGGTCTTGTGTGCAAGGAGGAACAGCCGAAGAGATGATGCCCTGAGGAGCAGCTGTTGAACCACTGTCAAGACAATTTATAACTAAGTTTGAGATATTAACATTAAATGTGCAATTAGTACTGTTCTTAGTTTCCAACCTGCACAGTTTGTTTATTAGCTAGCTAAATAATTTTCTTCACTGTCACACTGCCCTTTTCCTTGTTTCACCTCAGCTTCATGGATCTGAGATGGAAATTTGTCTGTCTCATTAGATTTGTTTCCATATTTCTTCTCTTGGATCATAATTCTACTCTGGGGAAAGGTGGAGAAGGTGAGTAAGGAAGAAATAGCAGCAGGGGAGGTAATAAAAGCTGCAGCAACACCAGTTTTTAAAGTTAGTAACTTGTTTGGATAAATGGTTACTAAAGGTCCTGTACAACAGAATTTTATCTACCTCTCTCTGTACTTCATTGCTGGAAGGTGGACTGAAGGAGTAGCAGTGAGATTATGAGCACTTCTAAATTGTCTTCCTTTTCTTACAGAGAATGTGTGTCATCTGAGTTAATGGAATCACCAAGTTATCTTGATTACTTAGATGTTGCTTAACTGCTTTGACAGTGAGAGAATGGGTAACAGATGTAAAAAAAATCCATTATAAATGCATCAGTTCAAAAGACACTATTCAGGCAATATCTGAATTGGTCACAATGGATGTTGGACTGGATTTTACATAAGCACTGATCAATAACAGACATAAGGGCATTTTTAAAATATTGAAAGGGCATTTTTAAAATATTGAAAGGGCATTTTTTAAATATTGGGTTTAAATTGGAAGGTCCATAGGCAATATTAAATAACAACCCAGAATTGTTTTAGTATAGTCAAGGTTTTCCTATCAAGGCTTCAGGAATACTGTGCACATTAGAAGACTCAGGAATAAGCAAAATGTATTAATCCATCTGATGAAGATAAAGATTTAAAACATTTAAGATTTTAATACTTTCAAAGAAGACAATCTGTGGTTTTGTGCTGTTATTTTTCATGTCTGTGTTACGGAAGAAAGAACACTGCAGTGAATCATTGCATACTGTATATTACAAATACACAGGACCTTTAATTTATGAAGTCTTCTCATCTCTAGGAGAAAAGTATGAACATAGTGAACTTCATTTTTGCCAGGCTGGTAAAATTGTTTATTGTTTCCAGATGGAAAAACCTGTGGAATATCCTAACAGATATTCTCAAGTAATAATTCACAAACCACTGGTGGTCCATGGAGTACTACCAGGTGGCTTGGAAAGGAATTTTAGAAACAAAGCACTACTACTTTTCAAACATTTGTATCATAACATAGACAAATATCTTGAGGTGCTTCTTATTTGTTGTTGGGTTTTTTTTGTTTTGTTTTTTGTTTTTTCCTTATGAAGTGTCTTACAGTTGCAAATTCAGATTTTAAAAGCATGCAGGAGATAAGTGAACCAGGAAGAAGAAAAATGCTACTTCAGTATAGAAAGCCTAAGTAAGGACAAATCTATTTTCCCTGTCACCCTACTTTAATCTCTTGTCCTGTTCTTTGCTCATTTCTTATCGGGTTCTTGAGGAGAGGCTGAGTCAGCTAAGCCTGTTTAGCCTCAAGAGGGCTCGAGCTGATCTTATCTGTGTGCGCTACTGTCCGATGGGAGAGTGCAAAGTAGATGGAGGCTCTTCTCAGTGGGGCCCAGTGGCAGACCCAGAGGCAGTGGGCAGAAATGGAAGCACAGGAGGCCCTGTGTGAACACCAGCCAGCACCGTGGGGGTGGCAGGGCGGTGGCGCGGGGTGCCCGGAGAGGTGGCGGAGTCTCTGCCTTTGCCGATACTCAACCAAACACTACATGGCTCTGAGCAACCTGGTCTGGGTGACCCTGCTTGGAGCAGCAGGGGCTGGATCAGCCAACCTACAGAGGTTCCTTCCAGTTCCACCATTCTGTGATATTTGCATTTGGTATATGTGGAAACAGTACTGTGCCAATAGCTGGCTTCACCGACCGTAGCCATGAGTTTGGTATTTTGTATTAGTTTCATTCATAAGGCAAAAATGCCCCTAATAGGTAAGATGTTATTTAATAATTCCTCTGACCCAATAATTTAGACTCTTTTGGCAGTAAAGGATGGCCAGCTTAGCTCACGTACAGTACTCTTATAAATACATCCTGAAGAGGTGTGATTTTCCTTATATTCACTTGTGGGTTAATTGGGGTACAACAGGTGACATGAAAATGGAATTGACTGGTCCATGGTGAGCCAGAGAATAATAAAAAATGTAAATCATGTTAAATCTAAAATAGACATATTCAGCAAAGCAACTCCATGTGTTTCCTCATGTTTTGTCTTCCTGTCATTTAATAGTCTTATGCTGCTTTGTCTGGAACCAATAACTGTTTTGGTGCAGTAATGTTAAGCTGGACTGCTTCTGTATTATGTACTTTTTGTACAAGGTTATGGAAATACTTACTGGCTTGGTAGTGCATATACCAAGTAGGTAAATATCTGAATTTTAAGACTGCTTTTTGATTTTATTACTACGAAATAATATGCAGAATTAAACAGTGCAGGCATTTTTTTATGCTACTTACCAAAAGCTATGCTTCTGAAAAGCACCTGAGTTAAGATCTTTGCTTAAAATTGGCTTCTTGGTGCAATTGTTCAGTTTTTGTCCCATCATTCGCCTAATTAAAGCATCATCTGTGTTTGGAAACAATTGTTTTGTGATTCCTGCAAAATAAAGAGATTTTATATATATATATATATGTGTATATATAT
>VYZP01068404.1:32975-50371 GCA_013400635.1 Hypocryptadius cinnamomeus | reverse complement strand
GTTTTCTGCAACACATCTTCCAAGCATGCTCTTCCCGCTGCAAGGCACCCTTCTACTGCAAGTGCCTACAAAAGCTTCCCAAATTAAATTTGTCAGTGTCAGTTCCCTGACTACTTACACAGCATTTGATTTGATCATGTCGGGACTCAGTCCCACAATTCTATATACTCCACCCACTCTTCCCAATTTTTGGCACCTCAATGCCCCCACCTAAACTCTTTATTTTTTTCATTCCTCCTCCTTTACCTATGCGTCCACCAACGAGGACCCTGTCCCTTCTCATTCATGCAAGACAGGCTGCAAGTCCTCAGGCCATAGTCCTGTCCTCATCCAGAGGTCCAGACCACATCTGGCATCCTGGACTAGAAGCACAATTGCAGGCTTCAAAGTGATGTGTGTGTGAGGTGACCACAGCCACCATGGCAGCTCAGAGCTCTGTCTGTGCTGCTTTGCCAGTGGATGGAAGTGCCTGGGTCACGTCTCCTGAAAAGCCCACATGCAGTGAGCTGGGAGAGGCTGTGGCCACTGCTTCTCATGCAAACATTTCATACAACACTTGAGCAAGGTCTAGAGTGATAGCTGGAAGAGCCAGCATCTAGTCTGTATTTTCTTGCCTGCAATAAATATCTGGATGTGATCTGAGAGGAACCTCTGCTCCTCAACTCTATGTAGTGAATGCTTCCTCCTCTGAAGGGCAGGCTTAGAAATCCTACTCTGCAGCTGGCCATTACTGGTCACCAACATGAACAATCTTATGAGCTCCTAACAGATGGCCAATGAGAAAACACAAAAGATTTCATGAAGCTTTACAGATCTCCAGGAAATATTCTTCAGCCATCCTAAATAGGCATCTTTGGAACTTGGATTTTCAGCCAAGATGCTGTTTGGAGACACAACTGAGAAAAACTAAAACTGAGATAGCAGAGAAAGTCCAATTATCTTAATTTTGATCTTTTCATATACTTTACCTGCAGGACTTGCATCTTAGATTCATGATTTTTGGGAGAGTTCAATCCAAAACTTTTGCAGAACTGTTTGGAAATTCACTAAACCTGGGAATAGAGACAAGCTAGTTAAATGGCACACTCCAAAATTTGTTGTGACATAGGAGATGCAGATTCTTGCAAACTCAAGTTTATTTGAAAGAATCTGCATGCCTTCATCAATGGCTTCACCATTTTGATTCTACAATTATCATTATTTTAGTGGTACTAGGGTGATAAAAATTGTGAGTATGGCATGATGTGCTGTGTAGTATGATCCAGACACCCATTAGCTGGTTCATTGTTTTAAGTCTCAGGCTCAGTGTTTCTAGCAGTTTAGTTGTAGTCATGGATCATGATAGCCTGCACACACTACACAGCAATCAGAACTACAATAAATTTGAGTTAAGCCTTTAACTACACAATTCCAAGTGTTTTTTAATCAATATGCTTATCTGGTTGTTTTTTTAACGTGCTCTTATTCTTGTGGCAGCAAGTGCACTTTACTTGCATATGGAATGAAAGATGATCACTGTCACCTAATATAGAAGCAAGTGAATGGTCTCCACCACCATAACAGCCAAAAAGCCAGTTTGGCTTGCAGTGGGACTGGGAGAGAGCACTACACAGCATAGCTCCAAAGTACATGCTTAAATGCATGAAGCAAAACAGGCAGCACTGGGAATGTCACTCAGAGCCATTTGTATGCGGAACAAGAACCCTCAGCCTTGCTCTTTCTTGCTGGATGTCTGCAGGCAGCTCCAGTCTCTCAGCATAACTCTGCTGTAGTTCTCACCTGTTGTGTTGAAACAAGTGCAGGAAAACCAGTAAAGCTTGAGACTTTCTTGGGTTTCTAATACAGGAAGGTTTTCCCATAAAAAATAACAGAAGCTCAGTGAATCTAGGACCAAGTCCCTTGCCAAATTTATATCCTTCCTCTGAACTAAAGGGTTGCTACAAGTACTTTATGCTGGAAAAAATGTTAGGTACCAAGATATCTCTCACCTATTCCTAGAATTTTTTCAATCACATTGAAACTTTTTGAAATTAGTTTTGACATTAAAATTCAGTGTAAGGTACAGATCAGATAGAAAGTGCAACAGTATCACTGAAGTTTCTTAAAGCAATTTAAAGTGAGGTAATACAAAAGGTTTAGACTTACCTAATAAAGGCACCCAAAGAGTACAGTTTAAATAAATAGATAAATACATGCTGTTTTCAGTACAAAATTCAGTCCCAGTCCTCCCATAAAATTTAGTTTTAATTTTAATGTAACCAAAAGTTTTTAACACCGCCACCAGCACCTTTAATTCCTATGTAACACAAGATCAACACTATTTTCAGACAGCTGTTTTTCACTTTGAATTTTTGCTTCAGAAGAAATCATTAGTATCTTTCACAGAGGCACACTCTCTGTGCTGTTATAATGTTGTTATCCAAAACGCATTACAGAAGCAGGTTCATCAGCGGAACAATCTTGGTCTCATAATATCTTTGTCAGTATTGGAGAAAATTATCTGGTTTATTAATGGCTGCTGTTTACCTAGAGTTTTTTCTGCAGAAACAAAATAATGCAGCTCTGTTGCTATCTCTGTGTCAATATAAAGTATGTTTTCATGGAGATATTAAAGAAAAAGGTAGTGTTCTTTATCATTTCTTTTATCTCCATTATCAAGTCCCAGCTGAAGTAAGGATCTCAGTGTATTGGATTGCAACCACACAATAATATTTGTCTCCCATGTATTTTAACTATGTGTTATGTATTTTCCCTCTTGGAATACATATTGAAAAATAGAAAATGAGGAAGCATTCAGTATCTCTATTCAAAAGGGAGATTTTGTTATTTATTTCAAAGGGATAAAAAAGAGTTTGCATCAAAGACATTTGTAGTTTCTTTTGTTATCACTTTATTTAGGCATATTTCTAATATTTTCATATTTGTACTAAATCAGATTGGAACCAATTTTTATGGGAATAAAACACAAAAAAATTTGGTTGAGACATGCAGAAATGTTTGCTGGTGTTCAGTCATGTAACAATCAGGATTTGTTATAGAACTCTGGAGAAGAAATGCCCTGGGGCAAGGTAACAAGGAAATTTATTCTAAGGATTTGAAGCTCTGGGGTTGTAGGTCAGATTAAGAAAAGCCAAGCTAACCTAATTTCCTTCTGTAGTGCAACAATTCTGCAAATTTAATATTTTTTGTGAAGTTTTGTCATTTTGTAGGACTAATGGTTAAAACTTTTTCTGGGAAAATGCCTAATCATATCCAAAAGAAAGTGAATCTTAAAGCCACACATTGGCACATTCAAGGAAAATTAAGTTTTAAATAAACCCAAGCAGGTTAAATACACACTTGTCCAAGGCTGTGACTTGCCCCAGCAAGATCAGCTACATGTGTGAGAAAATAAAGTTTCAACCTGAGAATTCTTATCAGTCAACATCTAGGAGAAGCCAATTTGCAAAATAAAACAATCCAAGACATTTCACTAAACAGATTTGAGGAAATCATGATATGCTCATAAAATTTGGGGAAAAAAAAAAAGAGAAAAAGGCTTTATCTGTCACGAAATATATAGCTGCTATTCTTTCTAATGCCTTGGAAATAATGTAGTTTCACTCACAAGATATTGAGGATATTGTTATGCTCCCTTCTGGAAAAGAAGTTGCTCTTCCTCAGCTCATTTGACTGTTTTTGTACTATAATTTAGGAATTCCAACACAAATATTTAACCATAAGGAAATGTTGCAAGAAAAATATGATTTGTGTACAAAAATGCCTCAATATAAAATAGAAGCAGTCCTCCTTTGACAAGGTTAAATGCAACTTTTAACACCTTAAGGATGCCAGCAGATAAAACACAGAAATAAAAAGCAGAGAGCCAAAAGACGCATATGGAGTCAACAATGCTCTTGAAGAACTCGGCAGAGGGGGCTGGCGTTCTCACACATGGGAGAGCCTTCAGCAAGCCCTGCAGGGAATGGGTCTACAGCTCAGGCTTCTAGAAACAGCAGCTGCTTTGCCCTGCTGTCTTGGTTTTGCCTGGGATAGAGTTAATTTTTTCCTACTAGCTGCTACAGTGCTGTGTTTTGGATGTAGTATGAGAACAATGTTGATAGTACACTTTGTTGGTAAGTAGTGCTTACTTAAGTCAAGGACTCTTCAGTTTTCCGTGCTCTGCCAACAAGCAGGTGCACGTGAAGCTCTGAGGGAGCATGGCCAGGATGGAGGACCTGGACTGGCCAAAGGGCTATTCCATACCTCAGAACATCAAGATTAGTGTATCAGCTGAGAGGAGTTGGCTGGGAAGGGTGCTCACTGTAAGGGGATGGGCTGAGCATCAGTGGGTGGTGAGAAACTGGATTATGCATCACTTGTTTCTCTTGGCTTTTATTATTCTCTTTTCTTATCCACTTTTTCATTGCTGGTGTTATTAGAATTATTGTTATTGTATTTTACTTTACTTCAATTATTAAACTGCTCTTATCTCAACTAATGGATTTTACCTTCTTCTGATTCTCATTCCCATCCCACCAGGGATAAGGAAGGAGAGATATGGCTCACTGTATTTGGGCCAGAACTCCCCAGGCAGTACTCTGACCTTTGCTCTTCACCTTTCAAGTTATTTGCATCTCAGCAGGACGTGGTTTAGCATTCAGTTGGCTGACTTAGCTTGAAGTATAAACACAGTTGTAAGAAACAGTTGACACCTTTTGATCTCAAAAGTCTTCTTTGTAATTACAGCTGAGTTGTCTCCTTTCCACTCCTGGGGGATGCAAGTCCATCTGTAACTTTGAATTGCAAAGGAAGAAGATGGATAGGGGCTGCAAGGAACTGGGAGTGGAACCAATCTTTTCCACAATGGAACAGCTCTGATTTTTGTGAGAGGCACACTTGTGGTAATTTCCCCTGTGAATCACACTGCCTTGCTGGCAACAACACCAGGGGAAAACAGAAAACTCTTCCTGAATCTGACCTGCTTGTGCTCGTGCACCCACACAGCAACTCATTTGCACTGCTGGATGTAAACCACGTCCAGTCAGAGTGAACTGGGACGCTTATGGAAGAGCAAGCTCTCTCCCAGACCATGTGTACACCACAACAGTGCCTGGGCTACTTCAGCCACTTGGACACTGAACAGGCATCTCGGTGTCATCTGGCAAGAGGCTGCCCAGGGTACAGCCCTGTCCCTGTGCAGAGCAGCAGGGGCTGCAGGCAGCCTGGGGAGCAGTGTGAACGTGCAGGAGCAGGGTGGGTGCTCACAGGGATCACCCCTGCTCACCAGGACAGACTCAGTCATCCCATCCCATTCCATTCCATCCCATCCCATCCCATCCCATCCCATCCCATCCCATCCCATTCCAGACTGGAAACCTCTTCCACTTGAATTCAGGTGTCTTATAGTGTCATATACCATCTACAAAAACATGACATGTTTTCTATTAACTATATATGCAGGCACATAAATGCATGTACATGATACAGCTTTTTAGCTTCCTACAGAGATAATTCTTTCCCTGTACAGAATAAGCAGAAACCTTGGGGTAGCTTTGTCTTCCCTTATACTACATTAAACTAATCACTATTCAGATTGAATTCTAGTGTGAATCACAAGATCATGTTGATGCTTCAGAATGTAAGTGCAGAATTCCCTTTTGGCTTTAATGGCATTAATGAAAGAAATCAAAAGAACTTGTCAAAATTTAAAATGTGGTAATATCTTACCTTCTAGCTTTAAAAAAAAAATTGTTATATTTCTGCAAAAGGAAAAAAAAGCAGTCTGAAGAGATTTATATTTAAAAAATCAAAAGATCCACTACCCTGGAGGAGATTCTCACATAAAGTTTCTCTTTATTATAAAGGCAACAGTTTTATGCATAGATTTTGCTGTTGTTGTTGTTATGGAATAAATAATTAATCTCTATTTTACTGAGAGTATTCTGAGCTTACATGCACTTTTTATTATACAAGATATGTGACTACTGTGATAATGGCTAGAAGCGATTTGCAGAAACACTGAGAACTTGTTTGGGAAGAGACTGCAGAGGAAGGACACATATGACTCATACAAAAATACATTGAGCATTGTGTTTCTACAAAAGATAACTGTCTACAAGTCTGAGAAGCACAAGCTGCTGTGATCTCATGTTCTCTTTCACAGAGCCCCCGTGCTGGCTTTGCATCTGGGTGGTGTGGAAGAAAGCAAAGGTCACCGTGGTCTTTGAAAAGGGCAAGGAGGACCCAGGGAACTACTGGCCAATCAGCCTCACCTCAATCCCTGGAAAGGTTATGGAGCACCTCAATCTGGAGGCCATCTCTACCCACAGGAATGACAAGAATGTGATCAGGGGCTGTCAGCATGGATTCACTCAAGGTAAACCATGTTTGACCAGCCTGGTGACCTTCTACAATGAAACAACTCCTGAATGGATGAGGGGAGAGCAGTGAGTGTTGTCTACCTCAACTTCAGCAAGGCTTTCGACAGCATCTCTCAAAATATCCTTATAGGCAAACTCATGAAGTGTGGACTGGATGAGTGGACAGTGAGGTGGATTGAAAACTGGCTGAACAGCAGGTGCCAGGCCTAGTGAGGCCACATCTGGAGTATTCTGTCCAGTTTTGGGCTCCTTATTACAAGAGAGACATGGAGATCCTGGAGTGGGTTGAGTGGAGGGCTACAAAGATGATTAAGGGACAGGACCATCTCTCTTACAAGGACAGGCTGAGGGAACTGGGGCTGTTCAGCCTCAAGAAGAGACGACTGAGAGGGGATCTTGTCAATGTCTATCAGTAGCTGAAGGGAGGGTGTCAAGAGGGTGAAACCAACTAACTCTTGGTGATGCCAAGCAATAGGACAAGAGGCAGTAGGCAGAAACTGACACACACAGAGTTCCACCTGAATATCAGGAAGAACTTCTTTACTGTGTGGGTGACCATACACTGGAACAGATTGGCCAGAGAAGTTGTGGAGCCTTCCTCGCTGGAGATACTCAAGAATTGTCTGAGTGTAGTCCTGTGCAATGTGCTCTAGGATGACCTTGCCTGAGCAGGGAGATTGGACCACATGACCCACTGTGGTCCCTTCCAACTTTCCCCATTCTGTGATTTTGTGACTTCATTGAAGTAGCCCTGGCTGAGAGCACTTCAGTTTACCTAGGGAGAAGCAATGGGCTTCAGCGTAGGTTGTAAGGAGATCATCAAAATCAACACTGTTTTTTTCCTCTGGAAACTCTGTTGTGCTAATACCTTCATTATTTCATTTCACTGTGACCATGACTGTTACCCAAGCTATCAAAACTAAAACCACATGCACAGCAGCTCCCTTTTACTACTATCTTTTGTATAATGATTATTGCCAAAAAAAGAACAGAAAATATGGTTATGTGCTAATCCTGCCAGTGTTGGTACAATATGGTTATGTGCTTATCTGCCAATGTTGGCACATCACTAATTTTGCATGGGTGAGCAATTCTGGCAAGTTATCATATAAAAATTAATTTAGGCATGAGAATTCTTGCAGTAATACTATTATGATACAGCAACTTTATTTTTCTGAGTCAGTGTTCAAGATATAACAAGTGCTTAACTCCAGACCCAAAATACAGCTATGGGTACCTGATGGAAATGCACTGCTTTTCAAGAGCTGCTAAACACACAATTTTGTTGAAGCTAAAAGGTGGCTGAAACCAAGTGGAAGAACTTTCTAAAAATCAGGTTTGCTTTCCTTGGCAGCTTCAGAAACAGTTGGAAACAGGTTCTAACCCACTAGTTTCTTATGGCTGTGTTTTGTAGAATAACATCATCAAGGGGGCTTAAATGGCTATCAATTTCCTACATCAAGATATTCAAAACTCTAAAATTACAGGCAATGTTGTTTAAATCATTAATATTTACTAAAGCCTAGCAAATCACCCTTTATTCATGAAATCAGTAGTTCCCAAACTTCTTTTTTAGCAAGAACTGCAGTTTTTGCCGAAACCTTATTATGAAACAAAGGCATTATGATATTATGATAATAGTTTAAAATTATAATAATCTGTATTACTGAATAAATGTCTTTATAATTGCTGGATGCCTTTTCCACTTCAACATTCTGCTGCGCCATCTTAAAATCTCAACCATTTTCCCCTGTGTGGTAGCTGCTATCCCCCACAAACCACTTCTCACCATGTCTTAAGCACCTAATTTCTTTCCCAGGAGAGGCAGAGATTTGTTTCCTGTTTCCATTCTTGGGAGGATTTCTGGTAATTTGCAAGTCTGTGCTCAGGGAAGAGACCCTGCCTTGGGAGAAGCCCTTCCAGGCAGAGGTATCACATAAAAATGCTGGGGCATGGTCACTGCTCTGCTTGGGTGAGCCCCCTGAGCACTCATAGAAAGGGACTGAAGCTCAGCATATTGCAGTGCCAAACACCAGCTTTAGTCCCTTGCTAAAAAAAATACCTGGATGTGGACTCTCACTGGATGGCTTTAGGGCATAGAATAAAACAATAATTGTATGTGTGAGCTACAGTCCTGTGACACAAAATCCCTTGTGAGGAACATATGAGAACAACACAGCAAACTTAACAGTGATGCCACTGTTTTCCTTAAACGTGTTTGTTTACACTCAGGGCATGGCTGGGTTTGACTGAAAGCACTAAGAGATCAAACTTTCCTGAGAAACTTCTCTCAAAGAACTTCACCCTTGAAAATCTGCTACATTAGAGCAGCTGCCAACAGGGTCAGAGAGATGCCTGCTTACCAGCATTTTTAAATGCTTCCTTTGCAGTTTATACAAGCCTTTCCAACCTGCTTTGAATTTCAGGCTTCATCAGATTTAATGGGACATCGTGGCTGTGTTTGTGGTGTCAACACTTTTCTTTGGTCTGTTCTTGAGCTGCAGACTCTCTCTCCCTGCTATCATGACTTTCACCCTGACTTCCAGGCCCGCATCTCCCCCTAACTGCTGCTGAAACAGAGGTCTGCCCAGCAAGGTTATTTTGAGCACTGTCAAGGGAAGTATCTCACAGTGCTCCTCACCAACATTTACCCTTTATTGTTAAATAAATAATGCCTAAATATACACTATACTTTTGCAGACCTTTCTTAATCATGGGTCTTTTTTTGGAACTGTAAATTCCTGTAGTTCAGTTAAGTCCTTTCGTAAAATTGCGAATGGAGATGTAACGGAATCTATGGAGGAAATACATTTTTGGTTTGCAATAGCAAAGCACAGGCACAAAGGAACAAGGACAACGTAGATGCGACCATGGTTCCTATTTTTTGACTCAGGAAGGATTTGTGAGGGCTGGAGCTTCTAAACCCAGGCTGAGCAGCCCCCGAAACCTCCCCATCACATTCACTGCCAGTCCCACACTGTGCTGGGCAGAAGAAGGCATCAAGGCACAGCAAAATTACTTTATTCTTGTCTTCAAGGAGACCAGAGTCAGTTTTGCTGAGGCTAGTGACAAATTTTGGACTAGTCATGGGGTACCATGACTGTGCCACATCCTCGGAATCTGAGGCATTGTGCCAGCCATGGGCAGCGAGCCCTTGGCACCTCCATGCTTCAGGCAGGGCTTTAGGAAAGAGCTCAAGTGGAGGGTAAAGGACTGTGAAAACACAGGACAAAAGGAAGTGCCCTGCAGCACAGTGAGAACTGTTTTCAGTGTCTAAGCTGAAAAACAATTGGCACCAACCAGCATTAGGTTATGGCATGCTAATTATTTACTCTCATTGCTTGAATGTATTTGAGGTGCATGTATTGCTCTCAAAAGAGGCTCCAGCTCCACAGAAATAATTAAAGATTTTTTTTTAAAAATATTTTAAATTAAAAACCAAAACACTGCAGATACAGATGTGAAATCACAAATAATTATTTTTGCAGAAAGTCTGCATGTTTATTCTATGTCAGTTATTTGGTGGAAGATCATGATTCTTGCTTTATTGCTTTAAATCTGTTAAAAAGCATCTTTTCTATTGGGTTTCTTAGATTATTACACACAATAGTTGAAAGACCATGACCCATAAAAGCCAGAGGTTAATTTGATTTTCAGACATGTCAGCTGGAGTAAGCAGAAGGTCGTGCAGATTGCCTATTGTTGTGGCATTGTGTTTGCTTTGGACATTTCCCGTGGCTGCCTTGGCCGCGGAAGCAGAGACGTTCAGACAGTCCTGTTTGAACTTTTTCCACATCAGCTCATTCCAGAACTGAACTGACTTCCCCCAGTGCAACCTTTTCAGTGCTCAGTGCTTGGTTTTTTTTCTTTTTGAGAGCATTTGATGAAGCTGGGTTTCTGTGAACCTGGAAGATCCTTCAAGTTAGCCTGAGTGCTGCATTACAGCACAACTGAAATGGGTCCAGTTCCCAAACAATGAAGCTCCTGAGTGTTGCTATACTCAGGATGGCCATTACTGGCACATTGCTAATGCTCTCACATGTCTGTCCCTTGACTGGCAGCACTGTAGTGCTGAATTAAGCCCTGGGTTTTTGTCAATAAATCAGTTCAAATTGGGAGAAATTAAGCAGATATAGCAGTTAAATTTTTGGGCCTTTAGGAAGAAGCATGAAGAGAATTATTCCATTATTATTATTACTACTGCTACTACTGCTACTACTACTACTACTACATTAAAAAAAGACACCACTGAAATTATAAAACAAGAGCAGGGGAGAAAGAGAGCCATGTGCTTGTCTAGGCTTAAATGCTTTATGTCCCACACTACTGACACAGGGTTTTGCAGAAAAAGAAGCAGATACAAGAGACCCTGGATGGATGCTGTAGAAGAATGGATAAAATTTCTAGTATCTTGTTTCACAACTAAACCAGAAGAGCTTTTTTTTTTTTACTCTAACATAATTCAATAAATATTTATATACTCACTTTTACCTCTTCATCAAACTTTTAGAAGTGCCAGCAAATTCTAAATCCTTGCTGCTGCTGCTGTTGTTGTTGTTGTTGTCTATTGATAAGGTTCCATATTCAGACTGTTGTACCAGTCTGAATGCCAGTATATTAATATCAGAATGTCATGTATTTGGGAAAGCAGATAATCAGACTGACTGTACAGGGCCACAGACACCACAGACCAATGCTGGAAAGAACACAAAAAAGGAATGAGAAAAACAGTTTTCATATTCCTGCTTACAGAAGATGTGCAGAAATCTAAGAGCTAAATGCAAAAGTAATATAATTGCTTTAAATTTCTCTGCCATTATTCACTATAGCTGCAACCGTGATTTATGAAAACATAACACATCTGGTAAACTCAGCCTGAAGTCTAAGACCCTGGAGTTTTGACAACTTGCTCAAATATCCTACTTCCTTCCTTGCAAAACTATCTGAGAATGAGTACCACATAAGGAACCTGGGATCTCATATATCCAAGCTGATATTCAAACCTTCAAGTTCTGCCAGAACTGTTTATTTATTTACTGAAAAAAAAATAATTAAAAAGCGCTGCCTAACTCTAATCATGATGGTTAAGGCTTGACCATGCTGCCAACAAGACCATGGCTGATATGCATGTGAAAGCCAGTGCCTGGCTGGCCTGAACTGCAGGAAAGCTTGTGCAGGAGAAGCTACAGCTCAAATGTAGGGAGAGAATCTTTATTCCTGTTCACCATCTGCTCCTAAGCCACCACCAGCAGACAAGAAGTCCCTCATCTGCCCATCCTGCTTAATCTTGAGACATCCCCATGTAAGGAGTGCCTGCAGTGAAGGCAGCTGGCAGGTTACTCAAAAATTCCTCTCCATGTGGTACATTCAAATCACTTCCCTGCATGTTTAACCCATGTTTAACCCAGCCACCAGTCAAGACTATCTTGTATTCTGAAACAGGCTCCCACTCGATCTGAAATGTTGAGGTAGTTGAAGCACACATGCCTGTACTCAGTCAATCTTTTAGTACTGTCCCCCACCCCTACAAACACCTACAAACACCTACAAATGCCTGTGCTTTTACCTGTTTGTTTTCCTGTTGTCTCTGAATTGAAATCTATTTGATTACTTTCAGCTTTTTTTTGCTGAGACTGACAGCAAAAGTGTTGCTACTGCTTACATTTTGAAGCAGCTCACAACATCATCAGGGCAAGATGTTCTTTCCCAAGAGCCTGAGCAAAAGAGCCCCAGAGAGGATATAATCATCTTGCTCCACCTCCCCTATGAAAAGCTGCCAACAGAAGCACATAAACAAACTAATCCCTGTTCCATCCCATTATTAGCAGATTTAGCTACAGGCATTCAAAAGGAACAGATAATGGAAAGTAAGAAGAGACTGTAGAAGCAAAATCATAATGATGATGCTTATTGTGAAATTAGAAAATTATTTTCAGGATATTTGCAGGTAGATTCTTGTAGAAAAAGTCATTCTGTAGCCTTTGGCAAATGTGAGACTTGCAGGCTTATGGGCAGCTATGTTGAAGTATTTATATTTATACAGATTGCAAGAAGTGTTATGATTTTGTGATATCTTCTGCTGTGATTGCTAGTCAATTAAGATCCCTGCTCAGAGCCTTTTTTATGCCTAGGTATGTAAATAAAGGCTGCTTTCATGCAGCTCATAATGTTGCATTTATTAGTCCTCCACTGTGAGAAGGGATATGTATCTACTTTTCTGGCATAAATACTTTTCCCACTCAGCTGGACAACATATTTTTGAGCAAAGACAGGGCTGCAACAGGCCTTCTCTNTCTACTTTTCTGGCATAAATACTTTTCCCACTCAGCTGGACAACATATTTTTGAGCAAAGACAGGGCTGCAACAGGCCTTCTCTCCAAAATATTTTTGGGAAGGTGCAGAAAGAATGAGTCTGCAAAAGCAGGAGGAGGAGGCTCTGTTGAGAAATGGGAGCCCAGGGCCCCAGCCCCTGCTTTGTTAAAGCCATCCTGATTCAGTACAACAGTTGTGCTAGGAAAATACCTTCTCAGTTAAGTCCTGCTGGTGAGAGAATTTCTAGTTTTTGAATCCCTAAAAGTATATGGGTTTAGCCATTCAGCATGACCAAGAACAAAGGTAATTCTCCACACGTGTGGAGATGGGAGTGGGGCAGACAACTTCCAGCTCCTGTTCCTGCCTGCCATCCCAGGTCTCCTGATGCGTCCATGTTGCATAATAGCACGAACCCATGTGTACAACTAGTTTCACACTAGTCTAAAAGAAACTTTGTATATTTGCTTGCCCTTCCCATGTCCCCAAGCCACACAGTGCTTCAGGCAGGTCTCTGATACACACAATACTTAGAGGACAACCTGCAGGTGAAGAGCCGGGCCATGAAAGCTAAATACAGTTATAGTCCCTGTAGTCTGACAAAGCAAAAATACTTTTGGGTTTTGGTCACTTTGTGGTTAGGATGGCAGTAGAAAAAGAACATTTTACCCAACATTTCATATGCAAGGGCTTGGCCCTGATAATATTTTGTGGATTTTGACTCTTTGGATAGCAGCCTTCATTTGGGCTACCCAGATCATGCTCTGTGGGGGACTGGATTGGACCACAAAGCCTGGGGACCATCACACTAAACACGCTGATGGAGATACTCTCTCTGAGCTTCAGTTGCAGAAGTCTCTCAAAAGGAAATCCATGTATGAAATTAATATTGACCAGAGGATGGTGCAGTAGATACCAGGTTTAGCAGAGGAAATACACCACTTCAAGCATTTTTAACAATTATTTACTTTTAAGCTTAATTGGTACTTCTGCATGCAAACTGGCAAGAACACCAACAGCTTCCATCTCATCAGCTCTGATAAGCCTAGAAATGCTGGGGGTTGCTGCGGGCAGACAGAGATCGGGTATTGCGGGAAGTAGGATTGATGTCTTAATAAGAGGCACTTTGTCCTCCACATCACTATGATGCTTCAGGCACTGTGCTTCTGAAGGGCCTTTCTCTAGAGATAAAGAGCTTCCTCATGCTAATTAAAGGTTGCACAGTCCTTTTGAAAAGGTAAGAATAACTTCATTGATCACCACATGACATGGTAATCTTCCTGAGTAGAATCATATGCAAAAATAAGGCTTTCAGTGGGTTTTTTTTGTATAGGGAATTAACAGAGAAGTGCAACCAATTCTTCTGTCAAAGCTTTTTTCCCCCTACATATACAGCTTCATCCCATAATGTCAGGCACCTATTCTGACTGGCTCTCTGAATTTGTTCCACAGCTCAGTTCACACCTGCGGACATTGACCACATCTGTGATAACATGACCCAGAAGTTCAAACCTGCAGAAATGGAGCATTCATCTCACATCAAACCTGTTTCTTCTCTCACTGAAGGCTTTGGGAGATTTTATTGCCTTTATTCAGAGCATGAAAAGCACAGGAAGAAAAACTTCAAGTAAGCAAACAACATAAGGTATAAACAAGGTACAAACTAGTGAGGGTTACACTGTTGAAATAAATTCCACATTCCTGTGAGGCAGAGCCCCAAGCATTGCCATATTATGCAAAAGAAACAAAAAAGAGCCCGCACCAGAAATATTTTTATTGTCAGAAAAATTTTAAACACAGCTACTCCACATATCATACTTTCTGCTTAAGTACTCACAAGCTAGAACCAGAATCTTTAGAGCCAAGTGGATACTTCATTTTGCAAACTTTTTCTTTATTTAAAGTGAATTTTCTTATAGCTCTCTAAAAAAGTAGCTACAAAGGTAAAAATAAGACACAAGGAAATGGAATGAAGCTGCATCAAGGTAAGGTCAGACTGGACAGAAAAAGTTCTCACTGTGTTTGGTCGGAACTGGACTCTCCAGGGAACTGGTCATGGCATCAAGCCTGTCAGAGGTCAAGGAGCATCTGGACAATGTTCTTATCCACATGTTTTAGCTTTAGGTAGTACTGCAAGGATCAGGGAGTTGGACTCCATGATCCTTATGGGTCCTTTCCAATTTGAGATATTCTATGGTTCTATATAAAAATAATACCTACAGAGACATTATGATAGCCCTAAGAATCTTTTTCTGACTATACGTATTTGTCTCCTTTCCTCCTAGTTGTGTGGAATAAGTTGATAGCTGGAGGGCAGGACTCCAACTCAGAGAGATCTCAGCAGCCTGGAGAAATGAGCTAACAGGAACCTGCTGGAGTTCACCAAGAGCATGCGCAAAATCTGCAACTGGGACAGAAGAGCCCCATGCAGAGGGCTGACGGTCAAGAAGGCATCTTTGCAGGAAAAAGCCTGAGGATCCTGGCAGGCAATAAAGTGAGTATCAGTCACCAATGTGCCTTTGCACATACTGGGGTGAATTAAGTGATCACACCCCTCTGAATGGCACTTGTGAGAGAATTGTGTCCAGTTTGGGGCTCCCCAGCTGACCTACTGAAGTGAGTCCAGCAGTGGGCCACCAAGGTTCTGCAAGAAGATGCTGAGATAAATAGATTTGTTCAGCTTTTAGAAGGCAAGGCTAAGGTGAAGAAACCTTAGTTCTGCCTTCAAGTACCTAATAAGACAGTACAGAGAGGAAAGAATCTCAGAGGTATTCTCAAAGGTGAAGGATGATAAGAGACAACAAACACAAACTGCAACAACAGAAATCCCAAACAGATGGCAGGGGAAAAAAATTAATGAATGGGTGGTTGAATATTGGAACTGGTGCCCAGAGAGGCGGTGGTATCTCCATCCTTGAAAATCTATCCTTGGCAATATTGAAAACTTGACTGGACAAGTTTCTGGAGAATATAACACAACTTTAAAGTTGTCCCTGCTTTGAAAAGGAGCTGGAGGACATGATCTTCAGAAGTTATCTCCAATCTGTTTTCAGTATGATTACAATTATTGAATTTGTTGAATGCTGAATATGATGCATAGCAAGGTGGCATAATTCAGATGCTTCAAAGAGCTCATATGAATGCATTTCTGGCCCACACACAGCTTCACTCCCCGGCATGGTTACCCATTCAGAGAGAAAAGTAGATTTACTCCAATGTCACATGTAAACTAACATTTTAAAAAATCTCCAACCTAACATCTTTCTTTTGCATTAGTCATGGGATTGCAGAAGGACAGACAGCCGATTTTCAAACATTTGCATAGAGAATTCAGGCTCAAAATTTTATTGGAACTCAATACCCAAACCTTTAAAGGTCTACCTGCCACCAAGAAAAATGTCTGGCTTGGACCAGGTGGATCACAGGCTGGGAGATATGGGGAACTTGCTGAGCCCTGCAGGGACTGATCATTACTTCCTTTGAGAAGTGAGGCTTCACTTCTGACTCAAAAGTGAACATGATCCTCTTTCCCAGAGAACTGAAATCAAGGCATCTCTGTACTTTCAAGCATGAAGAGGCCATATCCCTCCTGTTGTACTGCTGTACCCTTACTATATTCTTGCACCAGAGGTAAGCATCCATACATTTCAAACAGTGCACAGATCTGTTTTGAGTGGTGAGCTGCTAAGCTGTCTCCCCATATGTCTCATCTGGGCTTTTCCTTGTCATCTAGCAGAGATAATAACTTTAACGTATTACTTCACATTTCTCCCTCGTATTGTGTGGAATAGTGACTGCAGTATGGAGTTGGAGAACAAACACTGCATTCTCTATGAGTTTTAGTCAATGATATTTTTCAACGTCTTTGGGTCCAATAGACTGCAAAGTTTAAGTTCCAGTACTTCACTGCTCTCAAGGTTTGCCGTACCTACCTCCTTCATTTCACAGGTCATTGCCTTTCAGTGAGACTTACAGCTCTCAGGAGGGCTGCAGAATCACAGGGCTCAGACAAAGCCTTGCTTCAGAGGACAGACTTCCTATATGCTCCTGCTCCATTCCTACATTTTCTTAAAGCTCGGCACACCCAAATCGGCAACCCCTCCACACATATGGGTGACCACCACATTGAAGAGACCTCCCAATTTTTATTTATTTTTTTTAATTTGAAAGAGTATGACATAGTGAAAAAAACAAAACAAGAGAAGAAGGATTTAAAACATCTGTGTCGGCAAATTTGAATATTTTTGGCCCCGTCCTTTCACTTTTGCTCCACGACAGCATCCTAAACGCCTGGCGGTGCGCGGAGGAGCCCGGGGGCTGCCGTCAGCGCTGACCGGCGGACGGGCATGTCCCCGGCCTCCCCGGGCAGCCAGGGGGAACCCATGGCAGGCGGGCAGCAGGGCTCGCTTTCGGCTGCCGTCCCAGGTTCTTTTTTCTAACAAATGCCTTCCTGGGGAAAATATCCTTGGAGTGTTTGAGCAGAAGGCAAGTAAACCCTCCAAGCGGGAGTCTCGTCCCGCAGGATCAGCGGGCTCTGCGGGGCTGGGACGGCGCTGGCTCAGCCCGAGGGCAGCAGGGACAGCGCACTGCGGGCGGCGATTTCCAGTCCCCGGTAGTGGAACCCCGAGCGACTCCGAGAGCTCTGCTTCCCGGGCAGCTCATCCCGGAGGCGGCCGCGGGCACGACCGCGGGTCCCGACAGCATCGCTGCGGGCAGCCGGGGGC